>JAZKJV010008405.1:0-208427 GCA_037367405.1 Ottelia alismoides
TGTTCTTTTGGGTCATCGGATGGCATCGAAAAATGTGTCGAACAGCAAGGGTACATTCCTGGACATTCTTTTAGTTGCATATGCTTGTAAACTTATGTAGGCAATATGCTGATGACGAAGGGTGGATAGGCCTATACACACCGGCCTTCGGCCTGCCCGCGAGTGTTTGGATTACCAAGGCAAGGTTTTATAAATTTTCTGCTTGTATATATCTCCTATGTAACCCATAATATATAGCTTGATATCTGATGTGTTTTTTCTTTGTGTAAAAAGCTCATTGTTGAGTATAAGTTCACAGAGGATATGAGATCTTGTTATGTTTAGAAGTCCATATATGTATTTGCTTATATTATAATTTGTTTCTAAGAAAATGCTGACATCTTGGATTCTCCCTACCTTCCAAAAATGCCTCTAGATCTATTGCTGATACGGGCTATATGTTGTCTTTTTTCTAGAGCACAATATATTGTTGACATTATTCTCTGTTCAGTGATAATCGTCATATTAAAGGTCAAAATGTAAAATGCTAAGATAGCTATTTCGATTGTTTAAAGCCAATCGGCCCTTATAAAAGGTCTGATTAGTCGGTCAACTTTGTTAGATTGTTTTTTAAAAATATTTTTATGTACTTTTTTTAAAACAAACTTAATCTAAGATGCTTATTGTTTGTTTGGAATTTAATTAATTTTTATTTTATTATGATACTATAGAATATGCAATAAATAATTTTTGTTATATATTTTAAGTAATTTAAAAAAATACAAAAATGACTAAAGTTTAATTAAATCAGTTTAATTGCATGATTGGTGATTAATACTTGATCAGTGACTAGTTTGACTGAGCATCGACCACCAACTTTTTGCAACATTGGATTCATTTACCCATGAATGAGACTAGTCTAATTCGTTTCTAATCGTTGGGGCCAGCTTCTATCAAGACACCTTTCTATACCCTCGATCCTCCTGCAAGTTGCTACTCAAAAACTTGTGCAAAAGGTTTTCAATCCTTTCGCGACAATCCATCGGACCTCTGCTTCATACGATGGGTATCCAATGAAAGGAATAACGATATTGATCGTAATGAGTCGATTCTTTGACTCCTCGATGTGGTTTTGTTGAGGCTATATGTAAAATGGAGACTTATCTTGTATCTCTTATCCCTCATCCAATCTAACCATGATCAGGAATCCCATATTAATATTTTGCATGTGATGACAGTGATTTCGACTTTGATCAGTGTGTGCGAGCATATATTAAATCCATGATTTATACATGTTTAACGATCGAACAATTACCCGTAGGAAAATCACATCAAGGCTCGCATTCTAATACGATTTGTCCATTTTAAACTAGGAACATGAATGTTGATGTTGACGGATATAAAAATTCTGAAATTATCTTTAAAAGCAAACATGAATATAAAAATAATATAAATTATATATGAATAATAATCTATATTCTTTTCGCAACAATCGTATAAGATTTTGTTATACATGGGCATAAATAAATCTACAATCGTATCAATTATATATTAAAACAAATATATAAATAAGAATATTTATGAATATCAAAATAATATCCATATCCATGTTCATTCTAAAAATACATACTAATATGAATATAAAAAATTATATAAAATAAAAAGGATAAAATATATTCATATTCTTTTTCATCCAAATAAAACATATATAGTATAAAAACTAAATATAAAGGAATCTAAAACCCAAAGATTAAAGGTGAAAAACTACATTAAGATACAATTCTAAAAGCCGTTACCAACTCTAAAAATGTGCTTTAAATACGTTTCGTATACGTTCTCCTCGTAAATACGACACTGACGTAGATTGGTTGCATTATTCTGTTGCTCGTTTTGAAGATAACATCATAGTTCGTTGTTGGACACTTTCGGATGATGTTGATGTATACGACCAAAATAATAATGTTTTATTTTGTATGACGACGACTTTTCGGACGCCTTAATTGACGTGCAAAACTTAGACGTCATCGAATGCTAAGTTGACATCTAAACGCCCAAAAAATAGATCTACTTTTTTAAAGAAAATATTTTGAAAACCGTTTCTAACTCATCATCCGTTGGAAAATACTTCTGAATTATATCAATCGTTGATGGATCTAATGACTAAATCATACATCACAAGAAAAGTAACGGATGATGGTTATTATATGATCCGACATCATATGTGAAATACCAATAATAAATAGGTTATACGTTGTGAAATTCTATGCATTAAATGTGATTTTCATCCATTATTGTTAAGTTTAATAATACGATCTTATCAATTGAGAACTTTTTATCTACGCCGTATTCTGATGCTGGATGCACTAAATTAGCAAAGGCTATCAATGCTGCTAATTGAATCGAACATGTTCGTATTCGATTAGAGTTCGTTCGATAATAGTTCGAAAAAGATTCGTTCGTTGCTAAACGAACTGAATATGAACTTTAAATTTTAGTTCGCTAGCTTAACGAACCGAACATGAACATAACATATGTTCGTTCGATAAAAGTTCGAGTTCGATATATGCATACGTGTGTATTTGTATGTGTAACTTCGTATTTATACACATAATAAATTTCGAGGTTAAAGAAATTGTCGTATTGATTGAGCTTTGTACCACTTAAATTTGAATAATTTATTAATTTCAATGTTGATTGAACCTTGTTATCAAGTTCATATAGACAAGTTTTAGTTAAGTTAAATTGCTAACGAACTATTATCGAACCGAACTCGAACGTCCGTTTTCTAAACGAACTCAAACTCGAACATATTCTATCGAACATTCATTGAACTCGAAGTCGAACTTTCGAACTTGTTTATCGAACCGAACTCGAACATAGGTTTGTTCGTTACATTTCGGTTAGATTAACAGCTCTAGCTATCATCGGCGGTTGTCAACCGCCTGGTTTTGTAAGGAAATTATAATGGTTAAATTACCATTTGAGAATTATGTGTCAAGTAATCCTACGTTACATAAATAACTTAAGGTGAGATGCAAACCTGATAGGGTTAGGATGGAGAAATCGGGCAACTATGTGAAGGCACATGTCTTATAAGTAGCTACGAATTATTATCTCAAGAACCAACAACTTCCAATAAAGAAGAGAGATATGGGTGCACATTATGCGATGGGTCAAATTTGATGACACTACATTTGCGCGTACTCTCCTTAATAATGACTCTTCAATCAACCTATTACTCATAGCCGTATATGAGAAATTGGAGTTGGGACTATGGTGAATCTGCATTTCATCATCTTTATTCATTTATTTTAGCTTAAAATTACTTTTTAAACACCTGTAAATATCAATAAAACTCCCTTTTTATATCTTCATTATATATATTGTATAATTATCATTGTTTTTAATCTAAAATAAATAAATAAATAAAGGAAAAATAAAGACTTATCTATGCAATAAATATAAGTTGACTCTAACCTTGAGAGAAGGTCAAGACTTGACCTGATCGACAAGGAATAAAGTAGTGGGAGATAAGACCTTCATCAGAAAATAAGAAAAATAATTTATATCACATGTATCATTACTTGAACATCCATCACTATTTTATATTTATTTCCAATTCTATTTTATTTATCACCTTAATCACGTTAAATAAAAATGTTTTCTTCTTGGAACTTGTACATAAAAATAAGTTGTAAATATTAAAAAATAACTGCAAGAAGAATCATTGTACATAGACAAATAACATCACTTTGAAAAAACCACAAAGCTCAACTTGTCATAAAAACTCAAAATAAAGCAAACTCACCTTTATTGTACTCAAAATTAAATAAGCTTTAAAATGAAAGTGGTTTCTTAAAGTTAAGATTTGAAAAGTGGCTTTTCGGAGTGTATTTTATGCTTTGTCTATATTATACATTATATGAATGTATTTATTCATCTATACGTTGTATTTGATTATTATAAAATACAAATAAAAATTACAAAAGGAAAATAAACAAAAATAAATTCATTGTATATAGTATATATGCACCACTACATATATTGAAAATATCGTTATTTATTTAACTTAAAATTTTATTTCATAAAAATAAAATAAAAATATCTTAAAAATCCAAAAAAATGCTTTAAATTAATAAATTTTTAAAATATACATTTGCTTGTAAAAATAAATACATAAAAATACAAGTGTTGTATATATAGGTATATATACCTATGAATAAAAGTTAACATTTATTTTAACCTATTTATTTTTTATTTAATTTATTTAATTACTATTATTTTATATTTATATAATTTATATATTTAAATTAATTGCCTATTTTATTTTAATTTATTTATCATTTTTTGATATTTTGTCGTTTAATGTCTTTGTCTTTTAGTGGAGTCGTGTTCCATGGGGCAGACCGAGTCTGTTGACTCGGGTCATCTCCATACTTTGCCTGCCTTTCAACGAATTTTCACCACCGATCTGCTATTCCTTTTATCATGATTCCTCTTTCAATCTTTTAACCTGAATAATGTTCAAGATCACTTGACTTGAATAAAATTTCTTTCCATCAAGCCTCGTTTCACGCACTTTACGTGTTTGAAATTCGTCACACCTTCGCTGCTATTACAGAGTGATTAGTACAGTTGGGATATTGAAACAAATTCCAACAAAACTGAGCGAGACCCTCTCATCTGAAGAGGTAGTGTACACGCATACAGTTGTTAGGTGTTACCGAGGCTTTTGAGTACTGCATCACCCTACTCCCTTGATGACTTAGAGATCCCTTTGGATTTTTTAGTTCCATCCTCCTCGGAATGATCAAGGGGTGTAGATGATGAGTAGGATATGGCTTTGGCTGAATTACTGCAATACTTTGGCGATGTAACTCCATACACAACAGAGTTGGTGGCAAGCACATCACACATCTATCCACCTTCATGTAGCACATATCTAGATTCAAAGACGGTTCAAACCAACTTACTTGATGATACAAAATTGCCAAAGCTGAAGTCGTTACCTCATACACTTAAGTATGCCTTCATTGTGGGACCAGAGAATAGATTCCCTTTCATCATTAGTTCTAAGTTGACTGTAAAACATGAGTCTAGGTTGTTAGATGTTTTAGAGAAGACTAACAAGGCCATAGGCTAGACAATATCGGATCTCATGGAGATTAACCATGCTCTTTGTTCACACCACATATTTGTTGAGGATAATGCTAGACCTTCCCATGAGTTTCAGAGATAATTAAACCCCAATCTATGGGAATTCATTAAGAAGGAGATTGAAAAGTGGTGTGGAAAAATCTTTATTTACCTCATTTCAGACTCCAAGTAGGTTGCCCCACTTCATGTTTTCTCGAAGAAGTCGGAAATGCATATGGTCACCAATAAAGAGGGGGTAGAGATTGCGACACGAGAACCAACGTTGTGGTATGTTTGTGTAGACTACAGATGCCTCAATGCCACGACCAAGAAATATCACTTTCCCTTGCCATTTATTGATTAGATTTTGGAGTAACTAGTAGAAAAAGAGTTCTTTTGTTTTCTTGATGGGTACTTGGTCTACAATCAAGTAGCCATCACTTCTGAAGACCAGGAAAATACCACATTTACATGTCCATTCACCACATACGCGTTTAGGCACATGCCATTCGAGCTTTGCAATGCCCTGTGCACATTTTAGTAGTGCATGATAATTGTATTTGCCGAGATGGTGGGGGATTTCCTAAAGGTTTTCATGGATGATTACTTGATTCATGGTGATTCATTTGATTCATGTTTAGAGCCATTGGACTGAGTTCTTCAAAGGTGTTAGGAGTGAATCTGGTACTCCCATGGGAGGAAAGTCATTTCATGGTAAAGGAGGGTATCATGTTAGGGCATGCCATCTTCAGAAAGGGAATGGATGTTCACGCTGCCAAGGTTGATGTGATCAAGAAACATAATCCACCAACCAATATCAAGTTAGTCCAGTCATTTCTAGGCATATTGGATTTTATAGAATATAAATTCAAGATTTCTCAAAGATTGCCCAACCACTTACTAAGTTCTTGGGAAAAGCCACAGAGTTCATTGCAGATCACAAGTTTCCTGAGGCCTTTGAGTTCTTGAAAAAGACGATAATTGACTCACCAATCTTACATGCTCTTGACTGGTCTCTTCCCTTTGAGATCATGACTGATGCATCGGATTTCGCTGTAGGAGTTGTGTTGGGATAGAGGCGAGATGGTATTCCATTTGTTATTTACTATGTGAGAAAAGTTTTAGATCAAGCCCAAACGAACTATATCGTCACTAAATATTTTCCATCTGCAGCATTGTCTCTTCTTTATCCTTCAAACTAACCGAACGGAATAAATCCCACTTATCTTTTATATTCTTTTACTCCTTATCCGCATCTGAATATGCCTTGATATCATATGGGGTAAGAATCCGTCGATATCATATAAAAGTGACCATCTATTGCAACCCATTGTCTTCTCTAGTAATCTTATATTAATATTTGCATACATTTACTAATGAGATTTTTACACCCATAACCTTTTGTAATTCTGTAATTATAATCATAACTCTGCGTAATCATGAATTACATGAGAAACCCTGAATAGTTACTCCGTCTCACACTCATAACCCTCCGTTAATTTAATATGCTTAACTCAACTATATGAATGAGTTAATCTAACTCATCCTCAATCCAACGGTTAGGAAATAAGCAAAAAAATACCCCTCTCCCATCAACCTCCATCCACCTTCCTCAGCTCACAAACACCGTTCACCCTCCGTCCACGCCAACCTCCTCCCCTTTCCTTGCCGAGCAGGGGAGGATCGGCAACGGGCTTGAGCAGGGGAGGAACTTGGGCTTGCTCAACAGGAAGATTGGGGTTGTTTCGATAGTGGGATTCCGAAAGGGAGGTGGGGCTCAAAGTGCCAGGGGGGAGAGGGGCCTCAAAGTCAGCGCTGCGGGGGTGGGGGAGCGCTGCTCTAGGGAAGGGGGCTTCCAGGAGGAGCTCGGCGGCGTGCTTCGACCAGGAGTGAAGAAGCTCGGGGCACGATAGGGGGGAGGGGGTGGCTCCTCGCCTGAGGGGGCACTTCGTGCTTGCGGGGTCTCCGAAGCAGAAGGAGTGCACAACAGGTTTTCGTGCTCGGAGGGGGGGGGTCGAGCAGGGAAGGATCGGAGGCAGGCTTGAGTAGGGGAGGTGAAGCTCTGCGCGGATCGAGGGGGCTTCGAGAAGATCAGTGTGGGTGGGGCTTCTAGGACAACATGGCGGGGGGCGGGCTTCAGCAGGGGAGGAGAAGCTACGCATCGGGGGGTGAAAAACCACACCTGATCAGCTTCTGAACTCCTGTAAAAGAGACAGAGAAATTCGATTCGCGGTCGTTGTAACGACTAGGTGAGTTCTGCCAGAAAAGATTAATTTTTAGTTAATCTTTTTATTTATTTTATTTACTCCTAAACTTAAGTACATAGCGGTTAAGTACGGGAGTGTCGAACTCAGGGAGGTAAACTGTTAAAAAACTAGGGATAAACTATAAAAACTAAGGTAAAAGGTTTCCTATTGTTTTATTTAATTTTCAGGATTTTTTTGAAGTTTTATTTAATTTTCATGAATTTTATATTATTTTTGTGAATTTTATGTATTTTGTAATTTTTATTATTTAATAACGTATTTTGTATTTTAATTTTTATCTTATTATTTTTATGTTGTGTTTTTATTTTACTATTTTTACGGATTTTTAAAAGATATTTAGTATTTTTATGGATTTTGGTTCATTTTTAATGTTGAAAATTAGGTTAGTGGAAAATAGAATTTTATTTTGGATTTTTAATATATTAAAGAGTAGCAAAATATTTTTTTATTTTATTAAAAAGTAGAAAAAATTATCTTCAAAATGATAGATTGTGCATTTTTATGTCATTTTTCTTTATTTAGTTATGAATTTTTGAATTTTATCTATATTAATTTTTTTATTGCTTTTAATATTTGATTTTTTATTTTATTTTTGGATTTATGTGAAAAAATAAAGTAAAAGATACTGTAGGTAATTTTTATTAAAATTTTAAAGATGTTTTTATATTTTTATGTGGTTTTAAAGTTTGTTATATTTTTTCATATTTTTAAATAAATTATAGAAAATATTTTTATTTTTCAAAACTCTATTTAATACTGAGTATAGTATATAATAAAATATTTTTTGCTTATTTTTATTATATTTTTAGATATTATTTATTATGTATAGAGAATGTATAGTATTAAGGGTATGGATGTAATTATGGAAAGTATTAGGGGTGCGCCTGGAACATATCAGAAATGCAAGTGTATCTATGCAGTTATCCATGTAAACACATGTCGTCCATGTGATGCTCCAAAATCAATGAGGGTGATCACACATAATTTTCCAAAAATATCGGACTCCGTGTGCGAGGAGCACGCGACTTAACCGTCTCGGAACCTGTGCGAAAAATAGAGAAGTTAAGGGGCTTAAATGCAAATTCACCCAAATATTTGATTCCGCACGTGCTTCTCACGTGCGATGCTTGAGCAGTGGAAACCGAGGGCAGTGCTATTGAGTTGCGTCTGACGCATGGCAGGTTTGTGTCCCTTGATTGACTTCGATCGAGCGGCTATTGATTGATACGTATTGAACAGCTCGAATCGAATGATCTTCTATAATCCGACATAGACTGTAGCTCAATTTCTCCCCCCCAATTCGCTAGCTATACAATCATCGATATTCTTCATGATCTGTGGATCTCGTTGCGATTCGTAATGCTACGGCAAATACGATCGCCGATCACAATGAAGAATCAAGTGATTTGATTTGTATTATGTGATCAGGATGCGACGTCGAGGCTTTGATACGTGGAGGGGACGCTCTGATTCTGGTCATGTTCTATGGACAGTGATGAAAACTTCCTATCGAGGTTCTCAATCGATGGGGATTCCTGAAGCTGACGCACGCGATAATCAGATTAGATTTCATTCGGTCTGAGTTCTCCACCAGCGATGGTTCGTTATTGACGTTCCTCCAGATGAAAGCGGTTAGCTGCAGTATACAGCCAGAAGGCGGCGTCAGTCCGAGGTTGTATAGCCTCTTCCCAATCGCGATACTCTTCAATTCCAATGCGAGGTCGAGGTCTACGGAATCGTCACTTTAGGTGTCCTGCAACAACAGAATAATGGAACAATGGCTCGAGGCACATGTCCTCGACCAAAAGTTAAACGAAATTGTAGTGGCGCATGGATGAATGATCCAAGGTGAAATGAAGGATAGGATCAGAATCTCAAATCACGAACAGATTTGAGTTGAACATGTTCTAAAGGGAGGTGGAGAAACACATAAAGTGGATCGGAAGTGGATTTGCAGAGGAATTGCGGAGAAAAGCACAATTAAGAGGAGAAGCGGAAGTGGTCGAAAATCGGAGTGATGATTAGATGACGGGATTGAAGTTGAAATTGAATGGATTGAGATGAGAATGGAGAGGGTGAGAGGGTAAGAGAAGAGGAAGAGAAGTTGAAAGTAGAAAATGATCTGACCTGGAGATGGATGAGAAACAAAGGTTGTAGAAGCGCCTGTGGACGGAGGTGCGAACCTCCTGCGTCTTCTCCTCGACCAACAGCGACTGGGCGGCTGCTGCCGCGACGAAGAAGATCTGCTACGTCGGCGGGTGATCGCACCCACATCTTCTTCCTCGCTCTAAGAAGGCGGAGAACACGGAGGCTGTCATCCTCACTTTTGAACTCTCTCTCCCGGAGCTCGATCGAAAGTGGATGAAAATGGCAGATCCGATAAATCGGAGGGGGGGTCAGGTATTTATCAGTGCCGTCCCTGAAGACATTTCATGGGCCCTAGGCAAAAGAGAACAAAAGGGCCCCTACAAAAATAATTTAATTTTTAATTTGTAAATTTCTTATAAATAAAGTTCTTTAAATTTTACAAAGAACTATGTATGATTATAATCAACGAGCATCAAACAATAAGTAATGAATTAAAATTATAAAAAATAATTCTCCAATCGAAAGACATCTATGGATATAATGCAACTCATGGAACGTAAATACAAACAAAAGCTATGGGCAATAGCTAGCAAAAAAATGTACGACATTTTTTCGAGAACGTTCAAGCACAGAAGCATATATATCTATTGTTTACAATAACAAAAAATATTTAAAAATTAAGAGTTTCATCTCTTAATGTCTATTTTCCATATCATATGGGCCGAAAATGTGGTTAGAGAATAATAATATTCAAGCAAGAAGTACAAAACAATTTAAACAGACAAAAAAATAATAGTTATGGAAAAATAATCAAGTCATTAGTTTTTTTTATTTGATAGTGGTAATCAGGCCAAGCTGATAGTTTCTATTAACGATCCAAGATCCAAACATATATGTGTTAATAAAATAACTTCTCAATCACAACTAGCATTAATCATGAAACCTAAATTAAATAATAAAGATTTAGTTTTATGGAAAATAAAATAAGTAACCTAAAAAGATTATTAGATGGTTATTCACAATCCAATCATAAAATATTCTTACCGCAAATATAAAACTGATTATAATGACAATAAAAAGTTTGAAAAGGGAAATGTATGTCACGTGATTGAGCAACGAGAGATGATTTTTTTGTAAAAAAAGATAACAACAATTCAAGTGTTAACGCCACATTCCCAATCCTTTACAATGTGTAATAACTTCCAATTTATAATTTCTTAGAAAAAAGATAAGAGATGATTTACAATTACACAAATATGGTGAGTAGATGTGTGAATCCAAAAAATAACCGTGATTTGTGGATCTAAGGAAAAAATTACATTGCACAAATATAAAAAAATACCATTAACTGAGGCCGTGATTTGCGGGTGACCAACAACAGCAACTAGTCATAAATTAAAAGCGGGAGAAATTGCAGCAGTGGCGGAAATCGCAAATCACAAGAGGAGGTCATATTTGTCTCCAAAGGACACATCTAAGTTCAATGGGGGGTCTTAACTTTTAAGATATTAATGTGGCAATGGGAAACCCAAAGGCTTTTTAGGCATTTAGGAATATGAAGAGTCGAATGATACATGCAAATGTAAATAATTAATGGACCTGTGTAGCCATGCGAATATAGATATAGAAATAGGCATATCTGATCAGCATCCAATTCGTTTTCATCACTAGTATTTGAAATAAAAATAACAAAAACTAACTATATGTAGCCAATTTATAAATGGGCCCCCAAAATTGCGGGGCCCTGGGCCATTGCACGACCCTGGTATTTATAGGAGAAGAGTGGTGCGGGCACCGCCGAGCGGTGAGGGGAACAGAGGGAGTTGGAATACTGGCCAACGGCCGGGCCGTTGTGCGGTTGGAGGGAAAGAGGAGAAGAGGATGTGGTAGGAAGAAGAAGGCGGAGGAAGAAGAGGATACGAGGAGGAAGATGAGAAAAAGGAGGAAAGTAAGAGAGAGAAGGGGAAGAGAGGAGAGAAAAAAGGAAATAAAAATAAATAATACAATTAATTAATATAATTAATATAATTAATGATTGTTTAAATTAATAATAAATTAAACTAAATAGTTAATAATAATTAAATAGATAATTAAGTATTTAATTAAGGTATTAAATAAATAAATAGTTTGTTTAATAATTAATTATATAATTAAATAATAATATGATTACCTAAATAAATAAATAGATTAATAAATAAATAAAAAAATAAGTTAAATAAGTAAATAAATAATAAAATAATAACATAAATTACGGTATATTGCTGACCCGAAAACATGTTTTCGTATTAACTTCGATTTTAGAGAAACTAATGTCGTTTTGTAGATAATTAAATAATACAAATTTTAAGACTGAGTTTGCCCAATTCGGAGTTCATACGACGGAGTTACGAGGTCCAGAAAATTTAGGTAGTGGCTTCGAGGCATCGGATTTTATTGGTATTTTAAGTTAATTATATTTTTACAATTTTCTATACATTTTTAAAAGATTTTAGGAAAAGCAAATAAGTTAATCGGGTTTCGAGATAATTAATTAAAATCCGGGAAGTTTCTACATATAGTACATATATACAACGGGACCCAAACACCAAAACTCACCGGTTTTATTCAAATATTTTGTGATATTTGTAATAAATAATACCAAGTATAAAACGGATTTTAAAAGTGAGTTTGGTCCGTTTGGATTTTTCTATAAATAGTTATAAACTTTGGAAGTCAGCTTTTGTGGTTTTTATGACCCATTACGGTTAATTATTTTTGTGTTGATTATTTTTCTAATATTTTTATAAAATAATATATATTTTTGTGAACAAAATTTATAAAAGAAGTGTTTTGGTTTGAGATTGTCTTAGTGATAAACAAAATAGGTGAAATATTTACAATGTGAAAAATGGATAAATTATATTTTTGGCCTTAATTTTCTCAATATTGACCTGGTCTCAGGGGTTAGGATCAGTCTGTATATATTTTATATTTACAACATTCTTTCTTTTATTTTTCTTTTTATTTGTATTCTTTTATTTTGGTAAAATAAGTGTTAATTATATAATATTAACAATTGTAATTAGAATGGTAATTAATTGAAATTAATGTATATTTATATGTATTTTATCAAGGATTTTAGTCAAAATGAAAGAATAAATGCGATGAATCACAAATTCATCAGGGGGCCTTCGAGGAGATCTGCGCGGGGGGTGATGACGCGCCTGACAACTGGGTTAAGTATGTAAATAAAATGGTCGTTGCGACCCAAATCACCAAGCACGGTCAATCGAGAAAAATGATGAAACCACTCGGAAAATATATATCAATGAAAACAAATGTGTAAGCGGTCTTTCGCTATTCTTTTTACCTGGTATAGCGACCAGGGTCGAACACAAGGAGCACGATTTAAAAACTAAGTAGTCAAATTTCCAAGTTAATTTTTTTGTGGTTTTTGAATTTTTACTTTTTTTTATAAATTTTTAAAAGAAGCACAATAAATAAAAAAAGTGACAAAACCAAAGAACCCACACTTTTTTTTGTATTTTGCAATTTTTTTTAAATTTTGTAAATGAAAAATGCACAAGCAAAGGTCAGAAAATAAAAGAGATCAATATACAGCTACAGAAATTTTTGTGGAATTTTTAGACTATTTTTCGATTTTTTATGGATTTCGCAATTATGGACAAACAAGCAAAAAGACCCAAAATCACTATTTTTGATTTTTTAAATATATTAAACGGTAACGAAATGCAATGAAAAATTTGTACAATGACAAGCACTACAAGAGAAGCATGTATGATTTTTTTCAGAATTTTTGCAATGATAAAAACATTTATTTAATCAAAGAGATCATGCAAAGTTCATGGACTGAAAAATAAGGACTGAAGTAAATATTCAGAGTTTTTGCATCAAAAATTAATAATAAATAAAACATGACAAAATCTGCAATTTACCCAAAGATAGACATGCTTTGCTCATGCAGTTCTGGAGGGGGCTTTCTTGTGTAATTATTGAATCTTCCAGGGGCACAAATGTAAGGTTTCCAATTTCTTTATTTAAAAATCCCCTCTAGGGTTCCTTCCTCTTCGTTTCTTTATTATCAAGCCAAAAGACCAAGGGGAGGAGCTTGGCCGCCGCCGACATTCAGATCTGGAGCGCGGTCGCGCCGCCTCGCGGGGACGGGCTAGGGAGTCGTCGGCCTCGCCGCCGCGGGGTCTGGCGGGTTGGGAGGAGCACAGGAGGGTCGCGGGGCCGCTGGGATGCGCGGCCTGGCTGGAGATGGCGACAGGAGGAGGGCGGCTCGCGGCTGGAGGTGAAGGGGGCGCCGCACGCGGCACCGCGCGCGCACGAAGGACTGGAAGGGCGGCGCAGCCGCGCCTTGGAGTGGAGGTGCTTGCGCCTGGAGGTTGCGGGAGCGCGGCCTGCCGGTGGTGGGTGCAGGGCCGTAGGCCGCGCCGCTCGAGGCGGAGCAGGAGGAGCGCGGGGCGGCGCCACCGCCTGCTGGAGAGGAGGCCGCGCGCTGGCGCTGCTGCTGCGCGGTGGTGGTGGGCGGCGAGCGGCTTTGCCGCCCACTGGGGGTGCTGGCAAATTTTATTTTTTTTTGTTTTTTTTATGTAAACAGTTATAATAAAGAAAAGTTTTTTTTAATTATTTTTTTTGTTACAGAAAATGTACAGTGACAAAAGAATTAGTTTTTCTAATTTTTTTATAGTTTTTAGGTGAACCTGCAAAACAGTAGTGAGAGAAAGATATATATATATATATTATTTTTATTTGACCTGCAAAACAAATTGTTAGAGTTAGAGAAAGATTTTTGTTGTTGTTTATTCCTGCAAAACAAATGTTAGATAGAAAAGAAGACTAAAAAAAAATTATTTTTTTTCTATTTCCCTTGCAAAAACGGATGTGAGATAAACAAGGAAAAATATTTTTATTTTTTATTTATATACAAAAATGAAAACGGTGAATGGGAGGATCTTGCGCGAAATGGAAGATAGATCCTAGACTCCGACCACCGTGCGTGGTCGGAGGTGACAGGTCGTGTAAGGTAGAACGTGAATATGGAGGGATAGTGAAAATGAGATAAAAATCGGTGTCGGGCGACAAAGTGTGAAATTGATTTTTTTAATCTAAAAATTACTCCCTACTCCTACGCTAAGATCTTAAATCTACGTTTTACCTAAGAAAAATGACAAGTAAAAGTGGATCTCACCTCGGGGATCGGACAATCCATGATGGCCTCAACGAAGCTCAAGCCGCTGTCACCGACTGGATCGGAGGCTAGGACCCTCTTCAACAAGAAACCTCTCGGAAACTGGGCTCCTCTCCGCCAAAGATCGATCAAATTTGAATGAGGGAGGAGGAGCCCATTAAAAAGAGGCAAAAAATCAAAAAAGGAAAATATTTACAAAAAAAGAATGTGTTTATTGGATGGATTAATAAAATAATTAAATTAATAAATAAATTAATTAAATAATTACGAAATTCGAAATTAATAAATTAAATAAATTAATAAATCAATTGGAAATTAATTGGCCACCTTAATGGTGGCCATTAAAGGTACGAAATCAAATCATGTATATATGGTAGCTTATTAAGTCACATAAATCAAATAAAATCAAATGATTAAATACAAAATTCGGAATTAATTTAAATTAATTAATTAATGTTAGGTAATTAATTTTTTTGGTGGATTTTATTAATGGAAGTTAGTGGCATACATATATTATATACATATAATATAATGTACATAGGTGCAAATAAGGAAATAATTTTTATACAAGATTTTTTTATTTTATTTTTTTTTTAATTTTTATTTTTATTGAAAACAATATTTATAATATATACATTAAGTAAAAATAAATATTAAAAATTATATACACAGATATATGGGTAAACTGCACAATACACCCTAGAAAACCGACTTTTTAACCGTAATTCCAAAAAATACGAAACCACAGCCATTTGAAAGATAATTTAATTTATGGTATTATGGAAGTGCGTTTGGTTCGATTTGAGCTCGTATGGAGCCGGAATTGATGTTTCAATTATCGCATTACGGCTTTCTCTGGGTGTAATTATTTACAATATATACAATATTTTATTTTATAAAATATTTTTATTATTTACAACATAGTTTTATTTACAACTTTGATTTACAAAAATAAGTGATTTGAGGTCAAATTATATACAAATAAAATAATGTAAGTTTTATACAAATATACATGAAAAATATGTACAAGACATTTTTTTGGATTTTCTGACAGACAACCTTATCTCCCCCTACTTTATTCCTGGTCGATCAGGTCAAGTCTTGACCTTCTCTCGGGGTTTGGGTCAGTCTGTATTTATTGCATAAATACTTCCTTTTCTTTTTCTTTTCTTCTTTATTCTTTTATTTATGTACAAAAAGTGTTAAAAATGCATATTTAACAAATGCATGTGAAATGATAATTTTATGGAATTAATGGGTATTTACAGGTATTTGACTAAGGAAACGATGCTAAAATAAAAGAATAAAGGCGATGAATCGTGGATTCATCATTCCCCTATACTTTACCTTTGCTAGTCCCTTAGCAAACACTTATTTGGAAAATAAGTGAAAATAAAAATAAAGAAAAGAAAAAGGAAAGAAGTTAGAACAATGTTGACTTTCAAACTTATCTTCATAAAAATGTAGTCTGGAGCTCTGTCGGACCTTTGGATTATTAATGTGTCGGAACCTTAATGGGACATGGATTTAAAACCTAACAGCCTCTAAGTTCCATAAGACTCCTATTCAGGTCTCCTCAACAGTCAGATCAGAACAAGTCTACAGACACAAACTCTTATGACTATGAATTCTTACTTGTACGTGTAAGTGAAATATAGCTCCTCATCTCAGAAGTAACAAAGATTCAGCCTCTCTCAGCAAGGTAACTCAATAACCCGGTCTGGCAACTCTTCCTCGAGGAGCGGGGATATTCCCTTCTAAGTTCAAGTACAACCAGCTCAAGAAGAGGGGATGGAGAAGAGAATGGACGGTAACCAGTGTAGTTACCTATCCTTGGATGCATGACCAGTGTAGCCATGTCACCCGCTGCAAGCTCATGAATATATGACTTTGAAGCTCTTATTCTTTTTTTTACAGGCATTTTTATTTTTCTTTCAAGCCTGCCCACTTTTGGAGATTTTGCATTTTTTTCCCTTTTTTTTGACAATATATACAAGGTGCAGCATGTACATAAGGAGTTTTTCCTCTTGAGCCAGTAGACTCTCCCTCTTTTGAAGCATTATTGCAACCCCACAGCTCCTGTCTTTAGACCTTAACATCACCAGACTAGGTTGAGACGCACTTCCCTCCCTAGAGGAGGACGAGAGGTTCCGCCTAGATGTACTACCCTCGTATGCTACCCCAAGCCAAAAGATTCTGCCCCCTCACTACCTCATCCATGAAGAGCTACGTGTAAAGTGCAGTGTCCAAGGTAAGCCACGGTCTGAAAGAATCATGTGTGTGTTGTTAAATGTTCTACTTAGACTCATCAAGATGACATGTGAACATAGTCTTATGGACTCAAAGAATTAAGTCACTAGGACCTGAAAAGTCTTAACTCCAAGTCTTATAAGGTTCCTCTGAAATTAAGTGGATTAAGGTCCAACTAAGCTCCATTCTTCAAATTTATTCCAGACTTAGTCAAAATGTCAAAATCATCCTGAAAAATGCTCATGCAAATGCAAGACAATATGTACATGCAAGGAAAAGAAAACAAAAATCTTTTTGTGAAACAATTTTCAAAATTTTGAAATTTTTATGGATTTTTGAAAGATGATGCACATGCAAAAAGTTTTTTTTGCAAATAGTTAGTAATATATACAAATATATACAAGATTCTTTTTCTTTTTAAAGTTTTTTTTAAGTTTTTTTTGTTTTTAATAAGGGTTAGAGTAGATACATATTTGCACAAAAATGAGTTGATTATTTTACAAGAATCATGATGCAAGAATTTACAAATTGATTAATTTATACAAATATATACAGAGTTGATTTTTTTAATTCATTTTTTTGAGTATTTACACAGTGTTTTAGCCATAAAAAAATAATATGAAAGTACGAGTTATGGCTAAAGTATATATACCATATATACGACACCCCCCTATACTTAGCTCGAACTATGTCCTCATAGTGATCAAAGAGCTGGAAAGAAAGACATAACTCATGCTGCGTATAGAAGAGTGAAAAGAATAGTATACTACAACGACGAATAAAAGAATGAATTCAATAGGAGTCGGTGATCCCCCTATACTTAGGATCAAGTAATCCTAAGTATAGCAGACTGTACACAAGGGGACAACCGAGGAGATGAATGTACAGAGTCTACCTCCCCTATACTTAGGGTAAAATATCCCTAAGTATAGGCAGAAAAACAGAGGTAAAATGAATCAAATGAATAATCACAAGTCTGACATCCCCCCTATACTTAGGGTAAAGTACACCCTAAGTATGGAATGATCATGCAATAGAGATGGGGTGTGAGACAGAAAGAATGTATGATATGGACAGATGGTCTATACAGACGTGAGTCGATCAGTGTTGAGGTGCCTCTCAACAAGCGCTAGAGTTTACGCCCCTAGCTGGGCGCAAATGTTAGGATAACGCTGTATTGAGGTTCAGGACGGCATCTGTCAGGCGAATACCGTACTGTTGTTGTTGTCTCGGTGGGAGAACAACAACGAAGTCAGGAGGGTCAACAGATATGATGATAACACCCAGATAATCAATCAGGCGGGTGTTTGCTACCGGGTAAAGATATGTGCAGATGAAGTCGGGCTCCGGTAGCACAAAAGAAATCATCGGCTCAAGGTCTATATGGAGTGAAAGGGTAGAGCCGAAGAAGTCGAACGTGGAGAAGGAAGGATCTGTCAGAGAATCCTCCACGTCAATCACAGTCTCAAATAGATATGGAAGATCATGATCGGGAGACTCACTATAAGGGCAGATATCCGATGCATGGAATGTAGACAAATCAGTGAAATCATCGAATACCTCAAAGATCGGATCATCCTCGCGAGGGTCGTGGAGGAGAGAATCATCAAATTCATTATCAGAAATATCATAATACTCGGTTTCGCGATCCGACAGATCGGATGCACTCCCAGAAAGTGAGACCGAGTACATATGGTTCATGGCATCCTCCCGCAGATAACCCTAGGGGAGTAATGCCGAATCATCAGGAAATTGGGGATCAATGCTGTCAAAAGTCATGTCCTCTAAAAATGTATCGACCTCATCAAATGGGAGGACACATGGCTCAAGTACGGGACTATCAAGGTCTGTAAAATCCAAAATCGGTCCCTCATCAAACTCTCTATGCTGAGATGAATCCAAATGTATCTCCGAATCTGAGAAGATCTCCTGAAGACAAGACACTGTATCAACTACGTATGGATAATGGAAAGAATCAGAGGATGGCTGAGAAGTGGGTTCCTCCTCTATCTCTTGGGATCCTAGCAGATCTAGAATCGACGAATCTTCTATGTGATAGAGCGGGACTGGCTCAAAATCTGACTGTAAATCTAATTGGTCCTCAACTGATGTCCGGCTCTGGGAACTCACAACAGTAGGCAACACATCCATCAAATGAGAAGTCGTAGCATCCATACCCTCGGATCTGTGTGTGCTATCAAGATCAGCATGGTGTGTCACACACTCAACAGTTGTCATCTCTCCGTCATGCGTTGTCCCAAATAAATCATCTGGTGTATATGCAAGATCAGAAAGTGTATCCAAGATGGTCTCAAGAAAATCCAAGTCGGGACAATGGTGTGAACCACTACACGAGGTAATGACATATGATATCTGCTCTGCGGTCCTCCCCCTCATGGCGATATGGATAAGGTCAGTCATCGAAAATCCATGATCAGGAAATCGCCTCACAAGTTCTCGTAACCTCAACCATGAATCTATCAATGGCTTCTGGGGGTTAACAGAAAAATCACGAATACACGACCGCATCATCTCTGCTCTACACTGGGGGTAAAATTTCTTCAAAAATAATGATCGTAAATCTCCCCATGTAGTAATCTTCCTTCCCAATCGTCTATGACAACTCTTGGCTCTACTCTGAAGTGTAAATGGGAAGGTGATCAACATCATGTCCTCAGAAGTGATATCCAAATATGATCGTGATACACAAAAATCCTCAAATTCATCGATATGCAAATACGGTTCCTCGTGCACTTCCCCTAAAAATTTGGGCAGAATATCAATTAACTCTAAATCCAAAATAAATGGTCTCAAAGTAGAAGTGGACTGTGCTGCATGATCTGTGTATTCATCCATCATCTTAGGATTAAAGTCATCTAAAACTTGCCAATACCCCATTTGATCGCCTATGGGATGCACTCTCATCTCAGCAAGGTGAACATCCGGGTTTCTTATTTGGTCAATCTGGTCTCCTCGAGTGTCACTCACAGCATGTCCCAAATGGGCGGGTGGGTAGGGAGAAGATGAGAAATCAGATGGGGTTCCGATCTCCCAAGGAAGTGGACGGGAATGATGGGTATGAAGATAAGTAGCCGCAGAATTCGGCTGGAATGGAATGCGACCCATCACGAAGAGAGAAATGAAGGGATGGATGGAGTGATAGAAGGGAGTAAAAGAAAGAAAAGGCAGAAACGAAGAGAGAGATAGAAGGGAGGGAGGTTGGGATAGAGACAGAAGGTGACTGCTAATGATAGAAGAATGATCGTAACCGACTCACACCATAGACATACAAAACACAAAGCAAACCCTCAGTTCACCAACTGAACACAAAATGAAGACCGTGAGATTTGGTCTTTTATCTTTTCAATTTTAGAGTTAGGTGATAAGACAAAGTTGTACAAACACTTAGGAGGCTTGAATAGGATTTGGGCACTACTCCTTAGTGTGTACGCGAGCGAGTAAAAGCGCAAACAATGAGGGGATTGCTCTCCCAATACAATGAAGTGAATCAATTACGTTTGATTTTAGAGTCAAGTTCAATTAGCAGTCCCAATTTTTTTTAATTTTTGATTTTGTGATTTTTTTGGATATTTTCAAGAATAAACGCCTAACGAGCTTTCCGATTTCCTCTTTGATTAATTTGAGTCCAAAAACAGGGGGAGGGATCGAGAAAGCCAATGCACGGTCAAAAACGATGATGCATGCAGAGATAGAAAATGCGTACCTTACTCCAGCACTCTACATGCAATATGATCCGCGCAGAATTTTAAATACAGAAATTTAAACTACCTAAATGATGCAACGGTGAAAACCGAGTCCTAGATGAGCAAGTTCTACTCGCAGAACCGTCTAATCGGTCACCGACCTCCAAGCCAAAGGGTCCGGTCTTGGCCCACCCCTCCTCTGCCCGACAAATTGGGGGTAGGAGAAAGCACTTTATAGGGTGGACTGCGACACGTAGGCTACGAAGGAGATGAGTCGATTATTTTTATTAATTGATTATTAGTAGGTCCAATTAAGCGCACTATAGGAACATGCAGATAATTAAGTGTGGGGACCCTACTAATTACGGCACAAGCAAGAGAAAATCTTAAGGCTAGGGGCTCGAAAATCACGTGAATCAAATAAAATAAAATAAAAAAATGCGAGAAAACAAAACCAGCAAAAAACAACGGTGAGGTCCCCCAAGTGCACCGACACTTGGCGAAACAGACCCCGAAAAATGTCCAAGTCCACAAGTCCAAAGTCTAAGTTATTACAACAATACTATTTTCTCTCTCTCTCTCAAAAATAAAAATTCCTTCTCCTCTCTCTCTTCCTCCTGCGCGGGTCCTCTAAAAAGAAACTCCAAGTCGTCCAAGCAGTACCTCGCACAAAAATCCAAGAGAGAATGTCAGAAAACAATTATAATATAGAGAGACAAAAATACAAAAATGAAAAATGACTACAAAGCCGTGCTCCCCGGCAACGGCGCCATTCTGATGACGCGCCTGACAACTGGGTTAAGTATGTAAATAAAATGGTCGTTGTGACCCAAATCACCAAGCACGGTCAATCGAGAAAAATGATGAAACCACTCGGAAAATATATATCAATGAAAACAAATGTGTAAGCGGTCTTTCGCTATTCTTTTTACCTGGTATAGCGACCAGGGTCGAACACAAGGAGCACGATTTAAAAACTAAGTAGTCAAATTTCCAAGTTAATTTTTTTTGTGGTTTTTGAATTTTTATTTTTTTATAAATTTTTAAAAGAAGCACAATAAATAAAAAAAAAGTGACAAAACCAAAGAACCCACACTTTTTTTTTGTATTTTGCATTTTTTTAAATTTTGTAAATGAAAAATGCACAAGCAAAGGTCAGAAAATAAAAGAGATCAATATACAGCTACAGAAATTTTTGTGGAATTTTTAGACTATTTTTCGATTTTTTATGGATTTCGCAATTATGGACAGACAAGCAAAAAGACCCAAAATCACTATTTTTGATTTTTTAAATATATTAAACGGTAACGAAATGCAATGAAAAATTTGTACAATGACAAGCACTACAAGAGAAGCATGTATGATTTTTTTCAGAATTTTTGCAATGATAAAAACATTTATTTAATCAAAGAGATCATGCAAAGTTCATGGACTGAAAAATAAGGACTGAAGTAAATATTCAGAGTTTTTGCATCAAAAATTAATAATAAATAAAACATGACAAAATCTGTAATTTACCCAAAGATAGACATGCTTTGCTCATGCAGTTCTGGAGGGGGCTTTCTTGTGTAATTATTGAATCTTCCAGGGGCACAAATGTAAGGTTTCCAATTTCTTTATTTAAAAATCCCCTCTAGGGTTCCTTCCTCTTCGTTTCTTTATTATCAAGCCAAAAGACCAAGGGGAGGAGCTTGGCCGCCGCCGACATTCAGATCTGGAGCGCGGTCGCGCCGCCTCGCGGGGACGGGCTAGGGCGTCGTCGGCCTCGCCGCCGCGAGGTCTGGCGGGTTGGGAGGAGCACAGGAGGGTCGCGGGGCCGCTGGGATGCGCGGCCTGGCTGGAGATGGCGACAGGAGGAGGGCGGCTCGCGGCTGGAGGTGAAAGGGGCGCCGCACGCGGCACCGCGCGCGCACGAAGGACTGGAAGGGCGGCGCAGCCGCGCCTTGGAGTGGAGGTGCTTGCGCCTGGAGGTCGCGGGAGCGCGGCCTGCCGGTGGTGGGTGCAGGGCCGCGCCGCTCGAGGCGGAGCAGGAGGAGCGCGGGGCGGCGCCGCCGCCTGCTGGAGAGGAGGCCGCGCGCTGGCGCTGCTGCTGCGCGGTGGTGGTGGGCGGCGAGCGGCTTTGCCGCCCGCTGGGGGTGCTGGCAAATTTTATTTTTTTTTGTTTTTTTATGTAAACAGTTATAATAAAGAAAAGTTTTTTTTAATTATTATTTTTGTTACAGAAAATGTACAGTGACAAAAGAATTAGTTTTTCTAATTTTTTTATAGTTTTTAGGTGAACCTGCAAAACAGTAGTGAGAGAAAGATATATATATATATATTTTATTTTTATTTGACCTGCAAAACAAATTGTTAGAGTTAGAGAAAGATTTTTTTTGTTGTTTATTCCTGCAAAACAAATGTTAGATAGAAAAGAAGACTAAAAAAAAATTATTTTTTTTCTATTTCCCTTGCAAAAACGGATGTGAGATAAACAAGGAAAAATATTTTTATTTTTTATTTATATACAAAAATGAAAACGGTGAATGGGAGGATCTTGCGCGAAATGGAAGATAGATCCTAGACTCCGACTACCGTGCGTGGTCGGAGGTGACAGGTCGTGTAAGGTAGAACGTGAATATGGAGGGATAGTGAAAATGAGATAAAAATCGGTGTCGGGCGACAAAGTGTGAAATTGATTTTTTTAATCTAAAAATTACTCCCTACTCCTACGCTAAGATCTTAAATCTACGTTTTACCTAAGAAAAATGACAAGTAAAAGTGGATCTCACCTCGGGGATCGGACAAGCCATGATGGCCTCAACGAAGCTCAAGCCGCTGTCACCGACTGGATCGGAGGCTAGGACCCTCTTCAACAAGAAACCTCTCGGAAACTGGGCTCCTCTCCGCCAAAGATCGATCAAATTTGAATGAGGGAGGAGGAGCCCATTAAAAAGAGGCAAAAAATCAAAAAAGGAAAATATTTACAAAAAAGGAATGTGTTTATTGGATGGATTAATAAAATAATTAAATTAATAAATAAATTGATTAAATAATTACGAAATTCGAAATTAATAAATTAAATAAATTAATAAATCAATTGGAAATTAATTGGCCACCTTAATGGTGGCCATTAAAGGTACGAAATCAAATCATGTATATATGGTAGCTTATTAAGTCACATAAATCAAATAAAATCAAATGATTAAATACAAAATTCGGAATTAATTTAAATTAATTAATTAATGTTAGGTAATTAAATTTTTTGGTGGATTTTATTAATGGAAGTTAGTGGCATACATATATTATATACATATAATATAATGTACATAGGTGCAAATAAGGAAATAATTTTTATACAAGATTTTTTTATTTTAATTTTTTTAATTTTTATTTTTATTGAAAACAATATTTATAATATATACATTAAGTAAAAATAAATATTAAAAATTATATACACAGATATATGGGTAAACTGCACAATACACCCCAGAAAACCGACTTTTTAACCGTAATTCCAAAAAATACGAAACCCACAGCCATTTGAAAGATAATTTAATTTATGGTATTATGGAAGTGAGTTTGGTTCGATTTGAGCTCGTATGGAGCCGGAATTGATGTTTCAATTATCGCATTACGGCTTTCTCTGGGTGTAATTATTTACAATATATACAATATTTTATTTTACAAATATTTTTATTATTTACAACATAGTTTTATTTACAACTTTGATTTACAAAAATAAGTGATTTGAGGTCAAATTATATACAAATAAAATAATGTAAGTTTTATACAAATATACATGAAAAATATGTACAAGACATTTTTTTTGGATTTTCTGACAGACAACCTTATCTCCCCCTACTTTATTCCTGGTCGATCAGGTCAAGTCTTGACCTTCTCTCGGGGTTTGGGTCAGTCTGTATTTATTGCATAAATACTTCCTTTTCTTTTTCTTTTCTTCTTTATTCTTTTATTTATGTACAAAAAGTGTTAAAAATGCATATTTAACAAATGCATGTGAAATGATAATTTTATGGAATTAATGGGTATTTACAGGTATTTGACTAAGGAAACGATGCTAAAATAAAAGAATAAAGGCGATGAATCGTGGATTCATCAGGGGGCTTCCAGGAGAGCTTCGACGGGGACTACAGAGGTGCGAGGGGCTTGCACTTGCAACCACAGTTGTGGGTTCTCCAGAGGGGGCTTGCAGGGGTGAGTTCTCTAGAGGTCGGGGGGGGGGGGGCTTGCGGGAGGTGCATTTCTCCAGAGGTCGAGGAGCTTGCAAAGGTGCGGGGGACTTACGGGGGTGGGTTCTCCGGAGGTCGGGGGAGGAGGGGGGGGGGTGGTGTCGACCGATTCAATTCTGCTGGGGGGTTGCAGTGGTTCAGAGGGTTGGGAGGGGGGTCAACGGAGGTGAGGGGTGGATCTTGCAGAGGTCGACGACGACGGGATGATTGCTTGTAGAGGTCGACGGGAGTAGAGGCAGTTGCCGGCGGGGTCCAGGGGGAGGTTGCAGGCGGGGGAGGTGCGCGAGGTGGAGGCGTCGAGGGGAGCTTCCCCGGCAGCCCCTCCAAAGTGATGGAGAGAGAATGCAATGGCATGATTTGCAAATAAGAATGAGTATTAGCGGCAATTTCCTTTTTTAAACGGAAACCGTCAAATATAACAAACATCTCAAACGGAACATAACACATGGCTATGCCATGTAAGATCAGTTAAACATTACTCAAGTTTTCTCATGTAATTCATGATTACGTAGGATTATGAATATTATTATGAAATTACTCAAGATTATGAATGTAAAAATCCCTTTATTAATTTAAACTTCATCGCTCTGATATCTCTATAATATCATAATTTATGTTTGACTTGAAATGAGTATTATATAAAATCATTTTGGTACTCGGTCAAATATAGAGCGTGTTTAAAGTGATTGTTGAAATAAATTACGTGATCTATTATATATAGCCTCCCTTCTCCACCATTGTTTCCACATCAATAGGAATGAAAACAGTTTCCATATCCGTTTGCTTCATTTGCATAGAATACGTATATAAATCTAATATGTAATTAGGGAAAATTTTAAAATAATTGGATATGAATTCGGAACGAATATTCATTGAACTAGATGGATTAAAGTGTGAATAAGAATATTATTCGACTTAATATCGATACAAATACAATGATTAAAGAGCGAATAAAAATATTGATCGACTTGATATCGTTACAAATACAATCGAATAAAGATAAATTGTGAATTTGAATCGAATTAGAGTCGAGTTTAATGTAATTGAAAAATATTATATTAAATTATATAAATATATCATTAGAAAAATACTTAGCCAATCAATAAGTTGCAAAGGTGCTACTCTACGGGGATAGTCATCAAAGGATTGAAGCCTATAAGAAGTTTGTCCCATTTATTCCTATGAAGTTAATTGAGGGTAAAGAGGTGTATGGTTGTTGAAAGTCGAGGTGATATATGGACTTGAGTTTAGCTTAATTGTTTAAAAAATATAAAATAGGACTTTTTTAAATAGTCATTTAAAAATCGATATTAATTAAATAGGTACGATTAAAAAATATTCAAAAAATAGGCATTGATCGACACCTGAGGTGCCGATTTTGGATGTCACCTTCAAATCGGCACCTGAGGTGCCGATTTGGTAGAGATCCGTTGCCAACAACTCTCTCTCATTCCCCCTAATATATCACCCTCTCCCCCTATTCCTCCCACATCCCCTATTCTCTAATTCCTCTCTTCCTCTCTTACTTCTAATTCTCTCATTTCTCTCAATCTACATTCTAAAGCGACATTTCAACTTCTCAGCATCTCCGCCAATCTTCTATTCTTATTCGAGTAAGAATAAGATTTTTTTTCATAGGATATTTTTCGTGATTTTTTTCAGGTTTCTATCAGCAAAGGTGATATATTATTGCAGATATTGGAATATATTTATTCTTTTCGGATAACATCTCTATTCGAAGACACACGTCATTCAGGTAAATTTACATTTGTTTATTTTATTTTTTGATTGTAGTCATTAATTAGATGTGCAAAATTAGATTTATTGAAAGTAATTTAGTTCATTTAAACGTACACTAAAATTAGGATATTTTATATATTCCAATTGCAAACATTTATGTTACAATTTTTTAGAGGATTTATCCTACATAAGTTTGAATGAAATTTAGAAAGTATTATTAATATCAAAATTAATAATAATGTCGTGATTTCTGCCTTTTTCATTTGTTTTTCATTTCTCATTTTTCTTTATTTTTTATGATTGAGCCCTAGTTATAGGATTGGTTGTCAATTGATTAAGGCCAAACATCTTGTTATCATTGCTTGCACATATAGTTGGGTTTGCACTTAGTGAAATTTTAATTGCTTCTATTTTAGATTTAGAATCGAGCACTGAGAGGGACTCTACACAACACTTGCAGGACTCACTGTTGTGAGCACTGAAGAGTTCCCCAAGACCGGACTTTTAGATTCCATCTCCGAATGATTAGCATCTTATTCTTCACCCTAATTACACAATTAGACAAATAAAATTATTTACGTAGTTTTAAATATTAAAATTAATTTCTTAAATTAAATTACATAATAAATTAAATTGATAAATGAAATATTAAAATTAATTACTCTTCTAAATGTATTGATAATGTGCTTTTTCTCATGAACCATATCTAACTACCGATCTTTGTAATATCTTTAGATATGGCATCCAACAATGTTTATATTTTATTATATTGGGATGGAGTTGTGAATGTGACTAACGACCATGTAAATTATATCGGAGGACAAAAACATATGATTAAATTCGCATGTCAGATAACCTATTTTGATATGTTGGGTCGAGTTTCCACATCCATCGGTATTCCTCTCGATCGATACATCCTTACATTAACTTGTAAGTGGTTGTATGAAGGATCGATATTTTATCTAGTACCAATACATGATGACGAATCAACTTTGGCAATGATGGATTCAATCAAAAAAATGAGATTCATTCACCTTTCCATCAAAGCTACCTCTCTAGATCAAGAAAACATGCCACCCTCATCGATGCAATATGGTTATATTTAAATTAAGTAATAATCATGTTTTCACAAAATATAAACTAACAATATATAAATTAATCAGGACAACTAATACTTCGATGGTTAACAATATTCATGAACCCTCACAATTAAACCAAGATATTGATATTTCGACACAAGTATCCGAAGAAGATAGCGGGGAAATTGAAGTTGAATCCGATTCATCTGATGAGAAACCATGAATACTTACATATGTCAAGATTTTGGATTTGGTTCATTAGCATTAGCCTTAGACAATGAAGAGAGGGGTACTTTTTATTGTGTCAATAATGAGGATGCAAACGAAGTGCCGATGGAAGAGTTGCCTAATGTATTTGACCATGAAACTATAGAGGCAGAAGATGGTGCGTTTGCAGATAGACAAGGTGCTCCTAGCACCGATGATTCCGGTTTAGATTATTGATTTGGTAGGAGCTATAAGTCGAAAAAAGATTTGCAATGTGACTTTTGGAAATGGAGTATGGAAAATCATGTCCAATATAAATTGAAAGCCACAAACAAGCAAATCTTTACAGCTGTATGTATTTATGGCGACTATGGTTGGCGTCTACATGCATCTGAGAGGAAATCTCATGGAGATTGGTACGTCTCAGGATATAGAGGAAAGCACACATGCCAGAACTCTGTTCTCTTACTCAAACACTGATAATGCACATCGATGTTTGTAGCACAATACATATTATCCTCATTTAGAGCACAAATTAGTATGCCTCCAGGTACAATTATGTATAAAATAAAAGATGAGCTACAGATGGAGATTAACTACATGATAGCTTGGAACGTAATAAGACGTGCAATAGATATTATTTATGAAAAATGAAAATGTCTCTTATCGTAATGTTCGAAGATTCATTCGTGCCTTAGAACGACACAAACCTGGAATGTATACATGAATTCTAACAAAACTAGTTATAACCACGACCTAGGTTCATTTTAAGAGATTGTTTGTTTTGTTTGGTCCATGTCGTAGAGCATTTAGATTTTATCGTCCAGTTTTAAGCATTGATGGAACACATTTGCACGGGAGATATGCTGGTCATATGTATGTTGTCACCGCCATCGATGCGAACCAAGGTTTAATTCCTCTCGTATTTGCTATTGCGGAGAATAATGAGAATATTTCTTAATAGAGATGTTTTTGAATTTGGTTAGGCAAATTATCGAATGGAGGGATATATGCTTCATTATTGATCGATTTCCTGATTTGAAGGATGCTGTAAGTGGTTTATTTCCACTTGAAGAGGTATTCAGTCATCACCATTGCCTTTGTCATATGCATACAAATATGCATAGAGCCGGACATAAGACTCGCTCCATTCTAGCTCGATTCTATGCTGCTCGAGAAGAGACATACGAAAACAAGTTCAATAACATGATGCGAGATATGAACATTCTTGAAAAGGATGCATTTGAATGGATCGTGTCACACGATAATGGTGATAAGAGTTACTGAGCATTAAATCAGGACAATGGACATCGACATGGACACATGATCACAAATTTATGTAAAAGTTTCACCGGAGTCTTTAGAGGAGCCCGTGGTCTGCCGGTTATATTGATGATCTTAATAATTTTTGTAAGATTAATGGATACTTCAACGATCGACGCGAAGAATCAGAGGGAATAGAAACACACTTAACCAAGAAATATGAGGAGTTTCTTGAGATAAATACTAGAGCTGCCAGATCATGTCATGCCCGCAGATTTACTCTAACACAATTTCAAGTATTGGATAGATAAGGTTATGCATACAAGGTTAACTCTAATGATGAGGAGAACGATTGCACATGTGGATTTATGCAAATGAAGTATTTCGCATGCCCACATGTAACAGCCGTAGCCGCCCACACATGGACTCATCTGGAAAACTACAATCTGTGTTCACAATATTATTCAAGCGAGTAATATCGGAAGACATATCGATTCTTTTTCCATCCCATTGCAGATCAACACTATTGGGGGGGAAGAAAATGAAACCATCATGTTATCGGAAAGAGAAAATCTGGACGACCCGTGCAAGGGAGAATTCGAAATGAAATGGATGAAATGTGTGTGAGACCAAAGTTGTGTAAAATCTGCAAGTGACCTGGATATAACAGATTAAGTTGTCCATAGAGAACTTAAAGAAGCATACATACAATAGGTAACATATAAGTTATTTTTTATTTTTAATAAATTTCTTTTTAGAAATTTTTATTATCATTTCTTTATTAATCTAACACATTGTTAAATGTAGAGGACACACATGGATAGAGTACCTGGTCTAGTGGATGCATCTGTATTGTACATGCAGAGTGAGCATCGATCTTTACATCCAATCAGCCCAATTAGTAATTAAATTCATTATGATATTTTTATTATTAATATAGTAGCTTCTCATGTGAGATTATTATAAATGTTGTGTTATTAAAATTGTGTAGATTCGATTCGTTGAACACAACGAGATGTTAAATGAAATTATTCAGGAGAAAAGTACAATAATAGAGAGACTTCTTGAATTATCTGGATTTTGGTGTTTAGTAAACATGAGAAGGGTACAGATGGACCATTCGTTATTGACTAGTTTGCTTGATCTGTTGCGACCAGAGACTCATACATTTCCCTTCCGACTTGGCGAGGCGACTATTACGCTACAAGATATGGGATTGATCAATCGACTAAACGTCGATGGGTCTCCTATTACTGGTCCAGACGTTCCATCGGGAGGATGGGAACTACTTTGTCTTAGCTTGTTAGGTGCTATTCCCGCTCGCATAAAGAGCGGTAAGATGAAGTTATCATGGATCAGGGAGACATTCTTTGTAGATAATGATCTACTTCTAGCTATTGAAGATGAGTAGGAAGCAATACGTAAGGTGAGGGCCTTGATTTTTTTATCATATTGGATGTAGTGTACTTGCAGATAACAATAGAGATATTGTCCCTCTCAGGTAGTCATATGATTGCCTATGTATGGGTATCTCATTTGATTTTAATACACACTAATAATGTTATTTTGTTGAAATAGATACCTGCTTCATTTACGTGAATTGGAAGACTGTGCTCAAATGGCCTGGGGTGCTGCTGCTTTAGCCCACATGTATGCAGAGTTGGATAGGGGTGCAAAGATAGACATATCTAAGACATATGGTTTTTCCCAGTTCTGCAGGCATGTCCAGTTTAAACATTGCACAGTTCTACAGTTAACATTATTCGATTTACTTTGATTAACAAGGATAACATATAGGTTTGGGCCTGGGAGCATGTGCACATAGGCAGGCCAATTGTGAGACATTATGTAGAGATTCAAGGAGGATCATTGGCTTTAAAATGGATCGACGTGCAAAGTTTCAAGGAGAATGTGCAGATAGCGATGCTGGTATTTTACCGTAACGAGTTAGATACACAGCAGGCACATCCAGTAAATATTGAAATAAATTACATATTTATTTTACTAATGAATGCAATGATTAACTAACTTTCTTCTTTAATGAATGTAGATAATTTGGACACCATATGCTGATGAAAATATCATACAACTGCATGAGATCTGTCGAAGAGGTTAGTTGGTTTGGATGAGTAGGGTACCATTGATATGATATGATATTATAGCTATGCATCTATCGGATTGTGTTATGCGCCAATTTGGGATGCGACAACATATCCCGACCTCTGTTGTGAGAATACACGTTGTCTCTCGACGAAATAAAACACAAAGCATGGACATCCTAGAGTAGTTAGTTCTACATCGACAATACATAGAGCGATGGGTGAAAAGAGAAGAATCAATAGTCCTTGGGCATCCAGATGCAAACACTGATATGTACATGCAATGGTACTGGAGAATTACGAGAAGGTGGTTCCAGATGCAGATTCCACCTCCGACAATAACATACCAACCTCATGGCCTAGTAGAAAGAATGCTGGTATATTTTATATAATTATATTTAATTTTATATTAATCTATCGATTGATTAAATCTCAAATTTAATAGGTGGATACGATTCTACAAGGAAGGATCAGTCTTGATGAGATTAGGCGGTCAACTGACTTACCTTCTGCGATGAAGGAAAAAGTAGAAAATATCATTGCATACTTTGATGACAAGATTAACATGTTCTCTTTAATATATCCTTTTCATCACTATGACCAACAATACATTCCACGACAAGAGCCGCATACCATCGGAGCATCAGGTTTCTTCATTTCTATAAATTTAATTATATGTCTTTTTATCGACTAATTTTGATAAATATATGATGCAAATCCCTTTAGGTATGAGTTACACAGGATTCATCGGACAAGGATCTCAACGACAACAATCAACATTTGCGACTTCAGGTGATAACAATTTCTTTCTCTAATTATCTGAAAGGTTCATTTCACTTTTTCCAATTTAAAGTATTGAATAAAACCTAAATGTTTAGGTACACATTATACGGGATTCACCAGACAAGGATCTCAATAACAAGAATCAACATTTAACACTTCAAGTGACACCGATTTCTTTCTTTGATTATCAGAAGATTCATTTTTGTTTTTCCAATTTAAAACTAACAAATAAAATCTAAATGTTTAGGTATGCATTATACATGATTCACTGGACAAGGATCTCAACAACAAGAATCAACATTTAACACTTCAAGGGACAACGATTTCTTTCTTTGATTATCATAAGATTTATTTCAGTTTTTCCAATTTAAAAGTATTAAATAAAATCTAAATATTTAGGTGTGCATTATACGAGATTCATCGGACAAGGATCTCAACAACAAGAATCAACATTTAACACTTCAAGTGATAACAATTTCTTTCTTTGATTATCAGAAGATTCATTTTAGTTTTTCCAATTTAAAAGTATTAAATAAAATCTAAATCTTTAGGTATGTATTATACGAGATTCACCAGACAAGGATCTCAACGACAACAACCAATGTTTTGAGACTCTGGTATGCATTACATTTTATTGTTAAATTAATTCAATTGAAATTTTTAATAATATTGAATATAATACAAATCATATAGGTTTGCATTATGAGGGCTTTAGCGGACAATGGTCGTTGCAAGAGCAACCACATTTTGCGACTTCATGTAGCATTAAATTAAATATTTCATTATCTCAGCTAGTCATTTTGGAATTTAATTATTTCAATCTTTGATTAATAGAATGCAATTATTTCATTCTTATAGGATATGTTGTACCTTCGAGCCAGTCATAGTTTGCGGCCATTATATGATGGTCCTTCAAGTTAATTTGACTCGGGGCCCTCTCAGCTCATACAACCAAGTTAATACAATTCCGAAGCATTTTAAGAAGATATATTTGCGATGATTCGTCAAACCGAGTCAACTGAAATGGAGAGACAATTAATTAGAGTTTCCATTCTACAACCACAACAACCTGCAGATCTGCCTCTCAGACCATCGGTAGGAGTAATGATCAGAGAGATGATGTGTGGCCGAGCGACAAGGGTTAGGGAATTAAATAAACAGAGAGTTGTTGTGACCCGGATCACAACGACTAAGCTCAACAAGAAAAATCAAGACCACACAAATTAGATAATCAAAACATAAAATCAATGTCAGCGATCTCCACTATTTATTTAATAGGTGTAGCGACCATGGTCGAACTCAAGGAACAGGGAAATGTACGAAGTAGTCAGAATCAAACAATAAAAAAATATTTTTGTAATTTTCAAATTTTTTTATTTTCAAATTAATGAAATAAGAAAATATGCAAACAAACACAAGTCAAACTTTTTTTAATTTTTATTAAGACTGCAAATGCTCAAAATTCATGAATAAAAATATTTTTACATTTTCCAAATATTCATATGTGTTTTCATGATTTTCTAATACTTTTCTATTTTTTATATGATTCTATAAAAATCAAGCAAAGGAAAGAAGAGGAAACAATGCACAACTTGGATTAAAAGGCAAATTTAAAATGCTAAAAGTGCCCTAATATCCTGGTTGTGATTTTTATGAAAAAATAGATAAAAATATCTAAAAATAGAAACTTTTTGAGAGTTTTTAGATTTTTTGGGTTTTTATAAGGGATATTGCAACACAAATGCTACTGGAATCAGAACACACATAAACAAGCAAGCGTACACTAATTTTTTTTTGTAATTTTTAAAACAATTTTCATATTTTTTATGTATTTTATAAAATAGATAGAATGCATTTTTGGGGTTTGCTTTTTAGAAAATATAAACAAAACAAAATTACTTTACAAAAAGTACCTTAAATATTAAGTGTTAGCAAGATCTAACAAGAATTTTTGTGGAATTTCTGGAGTTAATTAGGTATTTGTTTGATTAAAAATAAGGCACACAATAAGCAGGGACCTAGATGCAATTAGACTAAAGTTTACAGACCAACAGATAACACGGATAAAAATATCGGAATCAATATTGCAAAATGTCCAAGATATTCACTCACATGCTCAAAAATTCAGACACAGGGGTATATTGCAATTATCAGAAAACTTCTACTCCAAAGATAACATTCATAAAGTTCATTGAAAAGCATGCAAATAACCCATAAACCCACGGGAACATGCACGCGTCTCAGATTCGGAAGGACTAAAGTGCAAATACTCGAACTATGATGTCTTAACTGCAAAATATTCAAACTACAACTTTATTCTATGGACTTATCTAACAAAGCATAAAAGAGCGGGACAAAACATGCAATATACTCTGAAGAGGCACGTGGCATGTGGAAGGCGTCGTAGTCGTATGACTCTGATCAACTGGTGGGTGCTGATCTGATGGTACAAAGGATTGGGAACGTGCGGCCTGATGCATCAGGGGGCATCATATCCAACGACCACAAAGCTAAGCTGGTTGGGCGGCTATGATCGAATCTGATGGTACAGAGGGTGCTGGAAGAACTGCCTCCAAGCGACCTTCGATCGAGTGAGGAGATGAATCTGTCGGCCTGATGAAAGATCTGAAGGTCTTGTTGCGCTCGACGATGCTTCGTGCATCAGAAGGGCGGCTCCGAGCAGAAGGGGAACGACCTGATGGCCGTCACGGTAGAGGTGCGTATGGAGCTGCTCCACCTGAGCAGTCCGGGGCCAAATAGGGGTCTTCTATGCGAACCAAGGTCTGTAATGGAAAGACCGCTCGGAGGCGTGGCTCCGACGAGGGTTTATTGTAAGGAAGGACACAAGAAGTAGAGGGGAATGGAGGTCGACTCCCAACGGCTGTGGAGGGAAGGAGTCTTGGCCTTAATCTCGACCCGATGGTCGAGCTAAGGATGATCAGGCTGTGATGCAAGATGGTGGATGAGACAGAGGGTTGATTTGAACAGATGGGTGCGGATAATGGGGCTCCAACCAGCTAGTTGGAGCAAGTGGGTGTGCAGCGGAGCTAAGTGGAATGGCAGGAATCTAACATAAAATGAGGGGGATAAGATATATACCTGAAGATCCAGATGGTCTCCTGAGCTTCAGGCGAAGGCGAGCGTCGAGGTGATGGCCTCAACCATGCTACGAAAGGTAGGGAGGCTGCTCGCGGCAGATCTCTAGCCACGAAGGTTGAGCTACATTATCACTGCACCAGATTGAGCTCCTAAGATCGCTCCGAGCAACTGTCACTCAACTGGAGGTGGCTAAGGTTCGAAATGGGTGTGAGGAATGAGCTGCCGAGGTGTAGAGGCAGAGAAGACATTTTATAGGCTTCCCAGGGTGCTGGAGAGATCAGGCAAGAGCGCCCAACCCAAGGAAGATCCGCGCCTTCCTAGGGATCCGCGAATGTGATGGATCCTAGGAGAAGGCTCAAGCGAAAAATCTGATCGGGAGGAGGCCTAACCCGACTGGGAAAAATGGGAGAAAAAGCTCCAGCGGGAGGAATCGGGCCAAGTCAGCCTAGGAAGAAGGTGTTGACCGAAGCTCAACATCCGACTGGACCAATCAGAAAAAAGAATTTACAAATTATTTATAAAATCAATAAAAAAAGTAAATGAATTAAAAATAAAAAGTATATAAAATAAAAAATGTTTCTTATTTTTTAAAGAATTTTTCTATGATAAATTATTTTTATGAAAAATAAATTAGTGTGTATACAATATATAGTATTATATACATGTATAACATACCTATATATTATGTACAATTATTTTTATTTTGTTATTTTTTCACAAATACCCTAATTTTCTATTTTATTTATTTTAAATATAATTTTATGAGTATAAATAAATTTTATTTTATTTTTATGGTTATTTATAAGTATATAATAAATAAGGAATGTTGTATATATACATGTATTTTGTACATGAAGAGGGAATTTTATTTATTTTTATTTTTCTGATTTTTATTTTATTTTTAGACATATATACAAGAAGGTAAAAATAATGAACAATTTTTATTTAGGTCAAAAATAATTATTTACATATATAGGTAATATGTACAATACTATGTAGGCCATATCTCTCTCTACTTATTTTATTTGGCGATCAGGTCAAGGCTTGACATTCTCTTAGGGTTCGGGTCACTCTGTATTTATTCTAAATACCTAATTCCTTTTTTCCTTTATTCTTTTTACTTTGCACAAATACAAGCTAATTATGTAGTATTAACAGATGCATGCAATTTGCTATGTTATTGTATTTACAGGTATTTACATGTTGTTTTGCCCAAGATAAATGGCTAAAATAAAAGAATAAAGAGTGAGAATCAGGAATTCATCACCCCCTATACTTTACCTTTGCTAGTCCCTTAGTAAACACTTATTTGAAAAAGAAGTGAAAAAGGGAAGAAAAGAAAAAGAGGGAGAATCAAGGTTGATTATTAAACTTATATTCATTAAATTTAAGTATGGAGTTCAGTCAGACCTTTTGATTATTAGTTTGTCGGAACCTTATTGAGATCTAGGGTCAAGACTTAACAGCCTGTAAGTTACACCATTCTATGGTCAAGACTCCTTAATAATCCAGATCAGAATGAGTCTACATATACAACTCTAATGACCATAAATCTTTTCTTGTACTGTGTAAGTAATATGTAGCTCCCCACCTCAAAAATGACAAAGAAACATCCCCCTGAACAAGGTAACTCGAATTCCCTAGTCTAGCAGCTCTTTCCTCGAGGAGCGGAGTATTCCCTTCTACGTTCAAGTACATCCGTATCAAGAAGAGGGGGAAAGAAGAGAATGGACCATGGACAATGTAGCCATGTATCCCTAGGAGCCCAACTAGTATAGCTAAGTCTCCCGCTGCAATCTTCATGAGATGAGAAGGTATAACATAAGCTTTGCTTTATTTGGCTATATACACTTCTGCATGCATTTTATTTTTAATCAGGCCTGCCCACTTTTTTGGAGTTTTTCTTTTGCACATTTTTTTTGCATATGTACAACATATCTACATGGTGCAACATGTATACATAAGGGACTTTTCTTCTCGAGCCAGTAGACTATCCCTCTTTTGAAGCATTATTGCAATCCACAACTCCTGTTTTTAGACCTCAACACCGCCAGACCAAGTTGAGGCACACATCCTTCCCTAAAGGAAGACGAGAGGTTCCTCCTAGAAGTACTACCCTCGTATGTTACCCCAAGGCAAAGGAAACTGCCTCCTCACCACCTCATCCATAGAGAGCTATGTGTAAGGTGTTGGTGCAAGTAAAGCCATTATTTGAGATCCATGCGTGTGTGGTTAAGTGTTCTACTTAGGCTCATCAAGATGACATGTGAACATAGCCTAGTGGACTCAAAGAATTAAGTCACCACTGGACCTGAAAAGTCTTAACTCCAAATCCTATAAGGTTCCTCTTAGAATTAGGTGGATTAAGGTCTTAACCAAGATACATTTTCCAATTTAATTTCAGACTAGTTTAAATATCAACTATGATTTAGAAGAATATATATATACACACACAAAAATTCTTTTTATGCAAATTTTTTGAAATCATGCAAACTTTCTGAAAATGTTTGAATGCATGGATGCAGAAGTTTTGCAAACAATTTACAAACATTTACACAAGGGTTTTTGCAAACTTTTTGTTTTCCAAATATTTTTCAAAAAAATCTGTACTATGTACATAATTTTGATACAAAAATATTTTCAATAATTTATAATAAAAATAATTTACAACATTTGTACAAAAATATTTTTTAATAAATAGCTATGTATGTGCAAGAAAGAACTTTATGTACAAGATTTTTTTTTAATTTTTTTTGTATTTTTTGATAAGTGATTTTTAGCCATTTTATGTATTAACACACTCATTCAACGTACTATATACGACACCATCCTATACTTAGCTCGAACGATGTCCTCAGAGTGATCAAAGAGAGATGATGAAGACATAACTCGTGCTTACTATTGGGAAGTGAAAAGAAGGGCTATACTACAATGACGAATAAGAAACTATAATGAATAGAAGTCGGTGATCCCCCTATACATAGGATCAAATAATCCTAAGTATAGAAGACTGTACATAAGGGGAAATTGAGGGTTAGAATGAACATGGTCTAGCTCCCCCAATACTTAGGGTAAAATATCCCTAAGTATATGTAGCAAAACAGAGGTAAAAAGAATCAAAGGAACACTCAACTATCTGACACCCCTTATACTTAGGGTAAAGTACACCCTAAGTATAGCTTAATCATAAGATGCAAATGGGGTGTTAGACAAAAGAATACTATGATATGGACATCTGGATCTATACAAGGCGGAAGACAATGATAATCAGGAATGAGATGCAACTGATGTAAGTCGAAGACCACATCATGCAAAATGAATCCGGGCGACGTCAATGATCAGCGAATCATGATCTAGATATGGCTTTAGGCGTTGAACATTGACGCGAAAGGTGAATTCAGATGACATCTCAGATATGTCGATACTACCTTTGTCATGCACCTTTCAGACCAAGTATGGTCCCTTCCACTTACTCTGCAATTTTCCTCGAAATAATCTAAGCCTACTATCAAACAACCATACTCTTTGATCTGACTCAAACTGCTTATGGCTGATATGAGAATCATGCCATTCCTTTGCTCACTCTTTATACTGTAGGCTGTTTGAAAAGGTTGTATCTCTAAGCTCTTCCAGGGATGTAAATTCTGCCTTTCTTTGATCTTCTATACTCTCTGGATCCAATAATATCTTGATGACAGCCCATAGTGACTTATGCTTAATCTCAACAGGTACATGGCATGGCTTTCCATAAAAGAGACGAAAGGGAGATGTACCCAAAGGAGTCTTTAAGGAAGTATGATATGCTCACAAGACCGAGTCCAAAAGTTGTGACCAATCCTTTCGGTCTGGGCGGACTACCTTTTGCAATATCATCTTGATCTCCGTGTTTGACACTTCAGCAAGACCATTGGTCTGAGGTTAATATGGAGTGGCAACTCAATAGTCTATGATGAACTCATTAGTAAGGGCCTTTACCTTGTCGTTGATAAAGTGAGACCTTCCGTCAGATATCAAAACTCTAGGCACCCCAAACTATGAAATGATATTCTTCCTCAAAAATATGCAAACAGTCTTAGCATCTACGGTTCGGGCAGGTATGGCCTCAACCCAATGACTCACATAGTCAACAACCAACAGAATGTACTCGAGTCCCTGACTCTTAGGGAATGTGCCCATGAATTTAATGCTCCATGCATCAAAGACCTCATAGAAGTGAATGGGTTGCATCGGCAACATATTACGCTGTCCACAAGTGCCCATCCTCTGACAGTTAGTACACCTCTTCATGAATTCATCAGAATCCTTGATGAGGGTAGGCCACCATAGACCGGATTGGAGTACTTTCTGTCTTGTTATCCTCCCATAATGATGTCCTCCTGCCTCAAGCTTGTGGCAGTAAGTGAGGATGATGTGGTGCTCCTCTTGAGGAATGCACCGACGTCAGACGCTATCCCCTCCTTCATGATAAAGGATGTGATCCCCCCAATGGTAGGACTTGACCTTCACAAGGAAGGTCTCAAGTCATTGTTTGGGCCAACCTTGTGGAACTTTCTTGGCAACAAGATAGTTCACAATATTGGCGTACCATGAGAGAGAGGCGATATAAAGGATCACCTCATCTGGGAAAGTCTCTGTAATGGGATCAGTCTGCTCATATTTCTCAAGATTTTTCAAACGGAAGAGATGATCCACCACCACATTCTTAACTCCTGGCTTATCCTTAATCTCAATATCAAACTCCTGGAGTATAAGGATCCATCTAGTCAGTCTCGCTTTGGCATCCTTCTTAGCCATGAGGTACTGATGGCGATATGATCGGTAAAGATAGTCACTTTGGATCCAAGAATATACGATCTGAATTTATCCAAGGCAAAAACTACAACTAACATCTCTTTCTGCATGACTGTGTAGTTCCGCTAAGTGGCATCCAATGTACAACAAGCGTAGTGAATGGCAAATGGTACTCCATACCTCCTTTGTCCTAGCACGACCCCCACGACTAAATTGGAGGCATCTGTCATGATCTTCAATGGGAGAGACCAATCAGGCAACTGAAGGACAAGAGCCTCAACAAATAGGTTTTTAAGAGTCTCAAAAGATGTAAGACATCAATGGTCGGGAAATCATGCTGAAGTCATGAATGAAACGTCGGTAGAAACCGACATGCCTCAGAAAAGACCGAAACTGTCGCAAGTTGGACGATGGATTGAGTTTCCTTATGATATCCACCTTGGCCAGATCAACCTCCATGCCCATGTTAGAGATGACATGATCAAGCACCGTTCCCTGAGTCACCATGAAGTGACTCTTCTCCCAAGACAAGACAAGATGGACCTCTATGCATCCCTGAAGTACCCGATCTAGGTAGTCAAGATAAGCATCAAACCTGTCGCCGTAGACCGAGAAATTGTCCATGAAGACTTCTAAATAGTCACCCACCATGTCCGAGAATATGGACAACATACACCTTTGAAATGTCGCTGGGGCATTACATAGACCAAAGGGCATCCGTCTGAAAGCATAAGTCCCAAACAGACAGGTGAATATTGTTTTATACTAGTCCTCAATCCTCAGGCGCTATGGCCACTTGATTGTAACCGAAGTACCCGTCAAGGAAACAATAATGACTCTTCCCAACTAGCCTCTCTATAATTTGATCAATAAAAGGAAGCAGGAAATGATCCTTCTTGGTGGCATGATTCAATTGTCTGTAGTCGACACAAACCCTCCAAGAAATGGGTACCCAGGTAGCTATGTCCTCTCCAGAATCACTCACAACTGTAGTAATTCCCATCTTCTTGGGCACAACATGGAATGCACCAACCCACTTGGAGCCGAAAATGGGGTAGATAAAATCGTCGCTCCACCATTTAGATATTTCCTTCATAACCCCCTCTCAAAGATTCAGGTTCAGTCGTCGTTGGAACTCACGTGATGGCTTAGCATCCTCTTCGAGACAGCTATGGTGGGAGCACATGCCGGATTATCCCCTGGAGATCAGTTACGCTCCATCTATGGCCTTAGGTTTTCTTTTAAGAACCTCCATCAGACGAGATTATTGCTCTCCAGTCAAATCCACTGAGATAATGACTATGTACATATTAGCTCACCCGCAAGGAATCTATACTTCAGCGATGCATCAAAGGCTTCAGTTCTGGATAACTGGGAGCTGGAAAATATGGCTTCTGAAAGGTCTGAGTGAATGCAACTAGATCTATATGTAAGAACTCTCACTGATCATGAAAAACCGGTGAAGACGACCTTGCTGGTGTATATGTACTCTATGTTGGCTCAGTCTTCACCCTAGCTGCTGGTTCTGTAGGAATCAGACAAGGTAACAACTCACCAAATTCTGCCTAATCAATGTCTGAATCCGAGGGGTTTAAATCATAAGAATAAGGAATAAACTCTGCCTTGCCATCCTGAATGCAATCTTCAACCTTAAAAGTATCCTCGGCCTAGAGTGTGCTCTCCGAACTCTCCTTTGTTGGAAACTGTGAATCAGTGGTGTTTGAAGGTGAAAGAAGAGCTCAAAAAATGGGATCGGACCAAGCAGCTTCATCATCTGTGTTTACAAAGTCGCACTCCTGGTGGACGTCTCGCTCTGCCTCTGTCATCTGCTCTACATCGCTGAACTATTTTGAGCAAGCTGAATCTCATGCTCTAGTCTCATCATTTGTCTCTATTTGTATACTCTCACCCTTGACGCCAAAATACACCTTTCCACTATCATGGTTGGACGCCACCTTAGCTGTGGCCAAGAATGGACATCCTATAATGATGGGGGTATCGGTCATAGACTTAGGGATCTCCATGTCCAACACAACGAAGTCCACAGGGAATTTCAGACCGTGAATTGTGACGACCACGTCCTTCAACAACCCCTTCAATCTCTTGATAGATCTATCAGCAAAATGAAGGATAGTCCTGCTTTGTCAAAGAGGGTCAAACTTGAATCGGTCGAGTAAGGGTGTCGGAAGGAGGTTGATGGAAGAACCCCTGTCTAATATAGTACGATTGAATCTCTGCTCATGAATGTGGCATCTGACATAAGGAGCTCCTGCATCTAGCCTCTTGGCCGGTAGACGGTTCTGAATGGCGAAGCAGGTGGCACGGACCAACACATGGATCTTTGTAATGTGGTTCCTCTTCTTCCTACGAATGGTGGCCTTCACTCTCGAGTTCTTTTGAAAGAGAGGGATGTGCTCAAGTGCCTCCTGTAGAGTCAGCTGAATGTGGAATCTATCTATCATGTGCTAGCTGAACTCTAACTGCTGATCTTTTTTTGGATTTTCTTTTTTATTTCCCTTTGCCAAGCAGAGTGCTTGAGAGAAGGGGATGGATGAGCCCTCCTCAGATAGAGGTTTAGGAAGAGGTTCCTACTGCTGAGAGGGAATAGAATCCATACAAGTATCGTTAAGCATCACATTTGGACTCGAAGATGAAGAAACCTTTCCTTTATTAATTTTTTGGTGTTTTTCATATGGTCCCGAAATACAAGAACTGAAGGAAATACAACTAGACTAGAAGTGGTGTCATCAGTACCACCCACAGCATATGTCTTTGCGGCAACAGCACCACGCTTTGTCTCAGCATCTGGAAATCAAGTGGGTCAGTACTACCATCTGCATCTGGAGAAGCGATAGTCTCAGTGTCATCAAGTGGATCAGCATCATCCTTGGTGGCGTCAACACCACCGTCATCAACATCGTCAGTGACATCATCACCTCTATCCTCCTCGTCTGGCGCTCCTGTCTCATTGTACTGTTGTTGCTCAGATGAGGCGTCGATGGCTAGCATCCTACTACTCCTAAGTGTGACAAAATCATCATCAAATATTTATGAAGAAATATCACCCAATGAATCACTAGGAGTGGTGGTCTCTGTGAACTATACCTGCTCAGATTTTCTTTTTAGGTTGTTCGGGTTTGACACAATCTGAGCGGGTATGACAGCCTTTCCCTTAATGATTTCCCTCATCTCATGGCGAAACTCATCCATCTGCCGCCCAAAGGATGCCTATTGGTCTATGAGTTGGTGGGGTAGATCATCAAAGGCTGGGTTCTCATAGGCTGGCCCATGAGAACCGGACGGGTTGCCTTTCTGAAAGTGAGGCTGCTGCTGGAACTGGTGAGGGGGAGCCTGAGAATACTGCTACTGAGGCTGCTGCTTCCATTGATGTCCCTGTTGGTAGGGATGAGGACCCGGCTGATAGTGCTGTTGTGGCTGGCGGGAGAACTGGGGATGCTGCTGCTGCTGACTGAACTGTCCACCCTGAGCTGGAGGCTGCTGCTGAGATGAGGCACCTCCGGTAGATCACCAGAATCCAGGATGATTTCAGCAAATCCCGGGCTATTACCGTTCATACCAAATCATGTTGACTTTGATCAACGACTCTTGCTCATACAGGGATGGGGGAAGAACTGCCAGTGGCTGATGCTGTTCATACACCACCACCTGAGTGTCCTGAGATGGTGGTGGCTGAGAGTACTAGTGCTGCAACTACTGGACCGATTCTGTCTGGATGTGATGAACCTGCTGGTACTGGGCGGAGTGCAAGGATGAGCTATTGCTGCTAGGATCAACCCATGACCTGAGACGGGGTTGAGAAGCCGCATGTGCCTCCTGGATACACATGATCTAGGTCTTCAGGTCACTCAGGGTTTGTGCCAACTGATCTACCTGTGTCATGCTCTGGCACTGCTTTTTTTTCGATGATCTTGATACGGTCCAGCTTCTCGCTGATGATGCCCATGTCAACGATCAATGACTCTGCCTGTGCTACGACTGCTGAAGAAGTGGATGGACCTGCATCAACCCAGGCTATCCTTTGATAGGACACGACATAGGGTAGGGGCTTACCTTGAGTGTAGAGCCTGTTCCGGGACATTACTATATAGTTTTTTGCCATCTCCTCATAGATAGCCGAAATCTGGTCTTCATCCTTGGCGAAATAGGAGCCCCCACAAGAAGCATTGACTAGCCCCTGCAGCTTCGGCGTCATCCCACAAAAGAAGCTCTAGACAAGATTAGGCTTGGAGATATTGTGATATGGACACTGGTCAATGAGCTCACAGAATCGATCCCATGCCTCATGGAATTACTTGTTGGAGATCATGGAGAAGTTGTTGATAAGAGCTCGCGTTGCATTTGTCCGGCCGAGTGGATAGTACTTGTTCAAGTACTCGTCCCGGAGCTGCTCCCAAGAAGTAATGTATCTCCCCAAATGTTTCAGCCAGTAGGTTGTTGTGTCGACCAAGGATAATGGAAATGCTATCATCTTGATGATGTACTCGTCCACAAATCGACCGTGAATAGTGGTGCAAATCATCTCAAACTCCTGCAGGTGAAGATGCGGCTCCTCGGTGGCTATCCCATGAAACTTGGGCAAAAGCTGAATGGTCTAGGGCTGATCTTGAAGTCTCTCAGAATCGCTGGAAGCTTGATCCGACGATGTGTGAGGGTTGCACTAGGGTTGTGCAACTCCCTCATCGGCCTGCCTGGTCAGGGGGGATTCTGCGGATCTTCTGGCTGACCTCCTACTCCTCCTCCAGCTACGGGAATGTCCTCACCGGCTGGTCTCTGTTGCTCTCCTTTGTTGGCTCGCATCTGCTGTAACTCCTAACGGACCTCTACCATAAATGCTCCCTGATCTCGGATCTATCGTTGCATCGTCTCAAGGCAGGTTAACAAGGTGCTGTTGATGGCACCCTGATCTTGAACATATGTTAGACTCTGGGGCTGTCCATCTGTGCATTCGTCACTGTTGGTCATCTCTCGGATCTCTGCAAAGTCAAAAGATCCAAACTTAGGTACCTCCAAATGAAGGAATAGCTGCGCTGGTCTTTGCTCGGGCACCTCAAGACTGGAAGAAGGGTGGTCGAGGGGGAACATGGTGGAATAGAACTTAGGTTCGGAGAGCGGGTCTAGGCTCCCCGAAACCTCCCTAAATGAGTGAGTTAGAGTGCTCGATAGTGGTGCTAGTAGAGGCAGCCTCAGGGACCTCTGGACCATCATCCTGATCTGGAGATAGTGCGGATGTGATCTAGAAACAAACAAGATCAGCAGTCAAACCCCGATTTTCCCTACTCAATGTAAGAGCTGAAGACTATGAAGGTTCAGTCTTTTATCTTGTCAATTTTATTTAGGTGATAATTCAGTCTTGCAGAGCGATTAAGCGAGCTGTTAGGAACCTGATTCTCCCAAGAGACTGGCCCAATCCCAAAGCTAGATCTTTCCTAGCCAGTACAAGTTGCGGACCGTTTACCGACTACCCGATAAACTCGCTCTACTTAGGACGTTGTGGCCCGCTTTACCGGATACCAGAGAGATCCTCACTGGAGAACGGTTAATCCCAAGACTAGTTGTCTAACAAGAGTTCATGTGTGCCTCTAGCCTAGTGTGTATGTCACTCTCTCACGCAAGAAAACCAAACAATGAAGGGATGACACTCCCAAAACATATTTTTAAATGAAATGTCTTTTAAGATCAAGTTTGTTTAAGCAATCCCAATTTTTATTGCTTTCGCTTTTTTAGGTATTTTTCAAGCAAAAAATGCCTAACAAAATTTTCAATTTCCTAGGGTTATTTAAGTCCAAAAATAGGGGGAGGAAGTCGAAAAAGCTGATGCACGATCAAACACTATGATGCATGCAAAGTCAGAAATGCGTACCTATCACCAACAGTCTACATATAGGGTGATCCGTGCATAAGTTTAAAGAATGAATTTAAACTAACTTATATGATGCACGAAGAAAACAACCTTAGACGAGCAACTTCTAGTGATCGCTAAGAACGGTAGCTAGCTAACCAGACCAAGTTCGGAGTCCGATCTTGGGAACCACTCGGTGTCTGCCACAACGGGTCCTGCTAGCACTGTATGTGGTTCTTCACGGCACGTAGACTCAAGTCTAATTAATCTAACTTTTCATTATAGAGTATTAATAAGGTCCAATTACAAAATATAGGTGCAAGTAATATATTAGGGATTGGACCTTAATTATTATGTCACAATCAAGAAAAATCCTGAGTCTAGGGGCCAAATTCTTCGGGAATCAAATAAAAATAAGAGGTGAGAAAGCAAAACTGGCAAAAACTACGGTGAGGTCCCCCAAGCACTCCGGTGCTCGGTGAAACATACCCTGATAAGCCAAGTGTCCAGAGAGTCTGAAGGTCCTGAATTCTTACAACAATAATAATGATGTGTTGGAAAATAAATTAAACTAAGCTACTCTACTCTTCTAATATAACTAACTCCCTCCTGTCCTCCCGCTCCTCCTCGGGTGCGGTTACTCCAACTGAAAGTCGCAACGTCCTCAGGCAGTGGTGAGTGGTGGGGCTGATCAAGGTAATAATATCAAAGGTCGTTTTGACCTCAATCAGCTAGCCGGACTCAACAAGAAAAATCAAGACCACTCAGATAAAACAATCAAGCACATAATCATAGTTAGCGATCTCTGCTATTTATTTAACCTGTTATAGCGACCAGGGTTGAACACAAGGAGTACGAGTGAAACCTACGAAGTAGTCCCAATCAAAAAATACAAGGCAAATTTTTGTGATTTTTAATTTGCAATTATTTTATATATTTTTAAAATAAGGAAACAAACAACATAAATAAAATCAACTAAGCGAAGGCAAGCCTCAACAATTTTTATTAAGACTAAAAGTGCTCAAAAATAGGAAGTAAAAATACTCTTATGTTTTTCAAGTATTTAGGTGTTTTCAATGATTTTGTGATATTTTTATGAATTATATGGGATTTTATAAAAGTGGACGAAAAACAAAAACAATGCTACAATGCACAACATGCACAAAAAGGCAAGTTTAAAGTATCAAAAAGCTCTTAAAGTTCCAGGTGTGATTTTTATAAAAAGAAAATAAAAATATCTAACTACAAAAACTGAAAACCTATTTTTTCGATTTTTCTAGAATTTTTAATGATTTTTATAAATTTTTGAGTATTTTTTTATTTTTAGGATTTTTACAAGGAATTTTTAAGCAAAAATCCTAATGAAGACAAAGTATATGAAAACAAATATACACAGATTTTTATGGATTTTTTCAGGTAATTTTTTGAATTTTTCTGTGTTCTACAAAATAGACAGAACAATTTTTAGGTGTTTTTGATTTTTTGAAAATATCAAATAAAATTAAATTAAGGCACAAAAATTACCAAAAATATTACGTGTTAGCAGAAGCTAACTATACTTTTATGGAATTTTCGGAGTTAATTTCATAATTATTTGATTAAAAATAACACACACACATCACACAAGGACCTACTTGCAATTATTTGAAACTTCCCGGGCTAAATAATAACAGAAGTTGAAAAGTTCAGGGCTCGACTTGGAATTTGTCCAATTAATTCATGCATGTTCAATAAACCACACACAGGGGTATAACTGCAAATACCCAAATGTTTCTATTCAAAGCATACCAATCAAAAGCACAGGGGCATAACATGCAAATACACTATACAAGCACGTGAGACATCACATGAGTTCAGTGAAGCGGGACTAAAATGCAAATAGAGTAAAGTGCAAGGATCTGACTGCAAAATCACCAAACTATTTTAAACTACTACAAATATTTACATGATCAAATAATAAATACAAGAAAGATAAAGGCCTAAGTGTGAGTTACCCTTTATTAACCACGATCCAATGGGCGAGGGAGATCCACTAATAGATGGACGGTTAGGATCACTGGATACCTCTTCGGTGATCAACGACTGCAAGGCGATCTTCAGATGGATCCAATGGTCAATGCTCCTCTGATGATGGACAAAAGAGATTATAACTGGAGGGGAAGCCTGATCGGACGATAGAGGGACAGTTTGGAAGAACTCGCCTTCGATGATCTTCTATCGTCAATGGTGCATGTCTCCTGCATTCTCTCGAGCTGCGGAGGAGTAGAATCGATCAAGGATGACACTCCGCGACGGTTGGAAGGCTTGGAAGGACGCATGGCTAGGCGAGAGGCCCTAGGGGTGAAGGGGGAAACTAGAGCCTTTCCTGTGGTACCTCGACCTCTAGATGAAGCCCAGAGGGGCGCTCAAACCCTACAGGATACACGTATGCTCGAAGGGGAGTACTCCGACGAGGGTTAGAGCGTCAAAAACATCTCAAACTAGGGGTCGGTAGATGGAACTGATCACTACGAAGCGAGGGATGGGACATGCTTAAACAAGTCCAATCTAATGATTGGAGTTTCGTGGAAGGTTGTGGAGCTAACATAGAAGCGGAGGGTAGTCGGAGCAAGTCAGAGTTACGTCGGAGGGGAGTGAAATAGGGTATGGAATAAGGTAGTTGGAAATGCTTTGTTTCGCAGATGTATGATGGATTTGAATGGAAATGGGAGGTATAGAAGGTTCTTGAAGATGGAGGAAGATGTCTGGGAGTGTAGATGGAGTCCACAGAGGGTTATATCCTCGATGGCCGGTACAGCCAGGGGCTCGGCTCCTTGGGGCGGAGCTTGAGTTTCACCTTGCCGGAGCTATGGGTTTCCACGCTAAAAAAGAGCCCCTCACCCTCTCTCATCATTGTTGTCACCGTAGGAAAGAAGGACATGTGCACATGAGGAGGTTTTGTAGCCAAAGGTGCTGCAAAAGGAAGGGGGAGGCGAAGTATATGTAGGCATGCAGGTCCGGGAAGAGGGTGGCATGGCCCGCAAACTGAGGTACAGATCCTAGAGATTGGCGTCGGGCGTGTATTAGGGATCTGCGCCCTCTAATCGGACTAGAGGTTAGGGAGTAGAGGAGATCGAATCGGGTGGCAAAAATTGGGAGAATTCGGTGAAAAACCTGATTCGGTGAAAAGGGAGTCCGGGGGGGGGGGGACCAGTTGACCGAAGTCAACAATCCCTGCTAGACCAATCAAGAGCGGGCTAGAGTATGACAAACTAGGCTACATGACAAAATAATGGGGAAAAATAAAGATAAATAAATTAAAAATAATTAAATTTAAAAAAAATAAAAAAATGTTTATTATTTTTCAAGGAAATTTTCTATGATTTTTAATTATTTTTAGGAATAATAAATTATTGTATATACAATATATTGTATTATATACAGGTATAATATACCTATGTATTATGTACACATATTTTTAATATTTTATTTTTACAGAAATACCCTAACTTTATTATTTTCAACATATTTTTAGGAGTATAAAATAATTTTTATTTTATTTTTGTTATTTATTGACAGGTATAAATAAATAGGAAGTGAGAAATATATACATATATTTTGTACAATTAGGAGAGGACTTTATTTTTGATTTTTATTTTGTTTTTGTTTTATTTTTATAACTATATACAATGAGGTAAAAAGAATATTTTATTTTTATTTTGTCTAAAATAGCTATTATATAGGCAATATATACAACAAAGAGTAGGCCCTATCTCCCTCTACTTATTTTATTTTAGCGATCAAGTCAAGGCTTGACCTTCTCTTGGGGTTCTATGTATTTATTCCAAAAATACCTCCCTCCTTTTTCTTTTCTTTTATTCTTTTATTTTTGCACAAATGCATGCAAAATATACAATGTTAACAAATGCATGCTGAATGCTAACTTATTGTATTTACACGTATTTACATGATGCTTTTCCAACATAAATAGCTAACATAAAAGAATAAAGAGTGAGAATCAAAGATTCATCACCCCTTATACTTTACCTTTGCTAGCCCCATAGCAAACACTTATTTGAAACATAAGTGAAAAGAGAAAGAAAAGAAAAAGGAGAATCACGATTGATTATTAAACTTGTCTTCATTAAATTGAAGTATGGAGCTCAGTCAGACCTTTGGATTATTAGTTTGTCGGAACCTTATTTGGACCTAGGTTTAAGACTCAATAGCCTCTAACTTCCACCAATATATGGCCAAGCCTCCTCGATAATCCAGATCAGAACAAGTCTACATACACAAATTCTATGACCATGAATCTTTTCTTGTATGGTGTAAGTGTTATGTAGCTCCCCACCTCAGAAATGACAAAGAAACATCCCCCCTTAACAAGGTAACTCTAATGTCGTCGTCCAGAAGCTCTTTCCTCGAGGAGTGGGGTATTCCCTTCTAAGTTCAAGTTCAACCGGCTCAAGAAGAGAGGAAAGAAGAGAATGGACCATAACCAGTGTAGCCATGTATCACTGGGAGCATAACTAGTGTATCTTAAGTCTCCCGCTGCAAGCTTCATGAGATGAGAAGGTGTAACATAAGCTTTTCTTTATTCGATTATATACACTCCGACATGCATTTTATTTTCAATAAGGCCTGTCCATTATTTTGGAGTTTTTCTTTTTGCACTTTTTTTGATGTGCATATGTACAACATATCTACATGGTGCAGCATATATATAAGGACTTTTTCCTCTTGAGCTAGTAGACTATCCCTCTTTTGAAGCATTATTGCAACCCACAACTCCTGTCTTTAGACCTCAACACCGCCAGACCAAGTTGAGGTGGACTTCCTTCCGTAAAGGAAGATGAGAGGTTCCGCCTAGAAGTACTACCCTTGTATGCTATCCCAAGCCAAAAGAAACTGCCTCCTCACCTCCTCATCCGTAGAGAGCTATGTGTAAGGTGCTGGTGCAAGTAAAACCATTGTTTGTGAGAGTCATGTGTGCGTTGTTAAGAGTTCTACTTAAGTTCATCAAGATGACATGTGAACATAGCCTAGTGGACTCAAAGAATTAAGTCACTCATGGACCTGAAAAGTCTTAACCCCAAATCCTATAAGGTTCCTCTTAGAATTAGGTGGACAACCATGCTCCATTTTCCAATTTAATTCTAGACTAGTTTAAATGTCAACTTTGATTCAGAAGAATTTACAAATTTTTACAAAAAATCATTTTATGCAAAGTTTTTGAAAATGTGCAAAATTTTTGAAAAAATATTTGAATGCATGTATGAATGCAGAAGTTTTACAAAACTATTTACAAACATTTAAAGGTTTTTGCAAACTTTTATTTTTCAAGCATTATACAAAAATTTTATACTTATATACATAGTATGGATACAAAAATATTTACAAACATTTGACAAGCAAAACATTTTTACAAACATTTGTACAATTTTTTTATAAATAGCTATGTATGTGCAAGAAAGAATTTTATGTACAAGAAAATTGTAAAAATTTTGCGATTTTTAGGTTATGGATTAGCAATTTTATTTATTAACACACTCACACAAAGTATTAGTTATGGCAAAAGTATATATACAAAATATACGACACCCCCTATGCTTAGTTCGAACGATGTTGAACAAAGAGCGATGAAGAAGACATAACTTGTGCTTAGTACAGGGATGTAAAGAGAAAGGCTATACTACAACAACGACTAAAAGAATGGAATGAATATGGCTCGATATTTCCCCCTATACTTAGGATCAAGTAATCCTAAGGATAATACACAAAGTAAAACCGAGTGAGAGAATGTACATGATCTACCTCCCTTATACTTAGGGTAAGATATCCCTATGCATAGGCATCAAAACAAAGATAAAAAGAATCAAAAGAATACTCATAAATCTGACACCCCCTATGATTAGGGTAAAGTACACCCTAAGTAATGCATAATCACAAGACGTAAATGGGGTGTTAGACTAAAGAATGAAATGATATGGATATCTGGATCTATATAAGGCGAAAGATAGTGATAATCAGGCATGAGATGCAAATGATGTGAGTCAAAGACCACATCTCATGCAAAATGAATCGGGGCTACGTTAACAATAAACGGATCATGATCTAGATATGGATTGAGGTGCTCACCGTTGACGCAAAAGGTGGACTCATATGACATCTCAGATATGTCAATGCTACCATTGTCATGCACCTTTCGGACCAGGTATGGTCCTTTCCACTTACTCTGTAACTTCCATGGGAATAATCTAAGCCTGGTATCAAACAACCATACTCTCTGATCTAGCTCAAACTGCTTATGGCCGATATAAGAATCATGCCATATCTTCACTCACTCCTTATACTGTAGGCTGCTTGAAAAGGCTGTATCTCTAAGCTCCTCCAGGGCTGCCATATCTGCCTTTCTTTGATCTCCTAAACTCTCTGAATCCAATAATATCTCAGTGACAACCCATATTGACTTATGCTTAATCTCAACATGTAAATGGCAGGGCTTGCCATAAACGAGATGAAAGGGAGATGTATCCAAAGGAGTCTTAAGGATGCCCGATATGCCCACAAGACCGAGTCCAAAAGCTGTGACCAATCCTTTCGGTCTGGGCGGACTACCTTCTGTAATATCGACTTAATCTCCCTGTCCGATACTTCTGTAAACCATTGGTCTGAGGATGATATGGAGTGGCTACTCGATGGTCTATGCTGGACTCGTTAGCAAGGGCCTTTACCTTGTCATTGATAAAGTGATAACCCCATCAGATATCAATACTCTAGGCACCCCGAACCATGAAATGCATTCTTCCTCAAAAATCTGCAAAGAGTCTAGCATCTGTGGTTCAGGCAGGTACGGCCTTAACCCAACGACTGGCGTTAAGCATCCCAGGAGGTACACAAAGAGAGGTTGTGATGATATCATCTACGTCAGTACCGCTCCTTGTGGAGTAGATCCCGAATCCAACCAAGCCTTTTTTGGATCAGGGAACGAGATAATTCCTACGACCGCAGGCAGGCCAGCCGGGCTGTGAGTACGGTGGGAAGGAGCTTCCCAAAAAGCCAGCCCGGGCTGGCCGGGGCCAGCATAGAGGGGCCGACCCCCTTGAACCCCCCTTCTAAAAAGAATAAAGCAAATCAACAACCAACAGTATGTACTCGAATCCCTAACTCTTAGGGAATGGACCCATGAAATCAAAGCCTCATGCATCAAAAACCTCACAGAAGTGAATGGTTTGCATCGGCATGATATCACGCTGTCCACAAGTGCCCATTCTCTAATAGTCAGTGCACCTCTTCACGGATTCATCAGAATCCTTGAAGAGGGTAGGCCACCATAGGTTGATGGAGCACTTTCTGCGCTGTTCTCCTCCCAGAATGATGTCCTCCTGCCTCTAGCTTGTGGTAGTATGTGAGGATGCTGTGGTGCTCATCCTCAGGAATGCACTGATGCCATACGCTATCCCCTCCTTCATGATAAAGTATGGGATCCTCCCAATGGTAGGACTTGGCCTTCGCAAGGAAAGTCTCAAGTCACTGCATGGGCCAACCTTGTGGAACTTTCTTGACAACAAGATAGTTCACAATATCGACGTACCATGGGAGAGAGGCGATAGCAAGGATCACCTCATATGGGATGGTCTCTGTAATGGGATCATTCTTCTCAGATTCCTCAAGATCGGGAGAGATAACCCGCCACCACATTCTTAACTCCTGGTTTATCCTTAATCTCAATATCAAACTCTTGGAGTAGAAGGATCCATCTGGTCACGCGAGCTTTGGCATCTTTCTTAGCCACAAGGTACTTGATGGCAGTATTATCAGTATAGATAGTCACTTTGGATCCAAGAATATATGATCTGAATTTGTCCAAGGCAAAGACTACGGCTAGCATCTCTTTCTCCGTGATAGTATAGTTTCGCTGAGTGACATCCAATGTACAACTAGCGTAGTGAATGGCAAATGGTACCACATCCCTCCTCTGTCTTAACACGACCCCTACGGAAAAATTAGAGGCATCCATCATGATCTCAAATGAGAGACCAATTAGGCGGTTGAAGGACATGAGCCTCAACAACTAAGCTCTTGAGAGTCTCAAATGATGCAAGACACTTATTATCTATAATGAACTCAGTGTCTTTTGCCAGCATATCAGTCAACGGTCGGGCAATCTTGCTGAAGTCGTGAATGAAACGTTGGTAGAAACTGACAAGCCCCAGAAAAGACTGTAACTGTCACAAGATGGACGGTGGATTGAGTTTCCTGATGATATCCACCTTGGTCGGATCAACCTCCATGCCCCTGTTGGAGATGATATGACCAAGCACTGTCCCCTGAGTCACCATGAAGCGACTCTTCTCCTAAGATAAAACAAGATGGACCTCTATGTAGCACTGAAGAATGCGGTCTAGGCAATCAAGACAAGCATCAAATCCATTACTGTAGACCGGAAAGTCATCCATGAAGACCTCTAAAGAGTCACCCACCACGTCCGAGAATATGGACAACATGCACCTTTGGAATTTCGCCGGAGCGTTACATAGACCAAAGGGCATTCGTCTAAATGCATAAGTCCCAAACAGACAATTGAATGTTGTTTTGTCCTGGTCCTCGGGCGCTATGGCCACCTGATTGTAATCGGAGTACCCGTCAAGAAAGAAGTAGTGACTCTTCCTAGCTAGCCTCTCTATAATATGATTAATAAAAGACAACAGTAAATGATCCTTCTTGGTGGCCTGATTCAATCGTCTGTAGTCCACACAGACCCTCCGAGGAGAGGGTACCCGGTTAGCTATCTCCTCTCCAGACTCACTCACAACTGTAGTGATGCCCATCTTCTTGGGCACCACATGTAATGGACTACCCCATTTGGAGTCGGAGATGGGGTAGATAAAATCGATGCTCCACCATTTCGATATCTCCTTCATGACTACCTCTCGAGATTTGAGTTTAACCATCGCTGGAACTCACACGATGGCTTAGCATCCTCTTCGAGATAGATATGGTGGGAGCACAAGGCCAGACTTATCCCCTGGAGATCAGCTATGCTCCATCTGATCACCTTGCAGTTCCATTCAAGAACCTCCATCAGACGAGATTCTTGCTCTCCAGTCAAGTCTGCTGAGATAATGACTGGGTAAATCTCATGCTTGCCTGCAAGGATTCTATACTTCAGCGACTGCGGCAAAGGCTTCAGTTTTGGACAACTGGGAGCTGGCAAATCTGGCCTCTAAAAAGTATGAGTGAATGCAACTAGATCTGAATGAGAGAACTCTCGCTGATCATGCAGAATTGGCGAAGACGGCCCTGTTGGTATATCTGTACTCGGTGCTGGCACGATCTTCACCCTAGCTGCTGGCTCTGTGGAAATCAGACAAGGTAATAGATCATCATACTCTACCTAGTCTATGTCTGAATCCGAGAGAACTGAATCAGAATCAGAAGTTATATATTCTACCTCGCTCTCTTGAACACGATCATCAACCTCGAAAATGTCCTCAGCCACGAGTGTGCTCTCCGAACTCTCCTCTATTGGAAATTGTGGATCTGCAACATCTGAAGATGAGAGAAGGGCTCGTGAAATGGGATAAGACCAAGCGGCTTCATCATAAGTGATCACACAGTCACACTACTGGTGGACGTCTCGCTCTATCTCTGTCGTCAACTCTGTATCGCTGAACTGTTCTGAACAAGCTGAGTCTTGTGCTCAGGACTCGTCAATCGTCTCTATTTGTATACTCTCACCCTCAACTGAATGTACACCTTCCCATTATCATGGTCGGACACCACCTTGGTTGTGGCCAAGAATGGACGTCCTAGAATGATGGGGGTATCGGTCACATATTTAGGGATCTCCATATTTAATACAACAATGTACATGGGGAATTTCAGGCCCTGAATTGTGATGACTACGCCCTTCAACAACCCCTTCGGCCTCTTGATAGATCTATCAGTAAAGTGAAGGACTGTCCTGCTCTATCGAAGAGGGGCGAACTCGAATTGATCGAGTAAGGTTGCCGAGAGAAGGTTGATAGAAGACCCGATGTCCAATAAAGTACGAACGAATATCTGCTCATGAATGTGGCATCTGACATAGGGAGCTCCTTCATCTGGCCTCTTGGCTGGCAGACAGTTCTGAATAATGAAGCAGGTGGCACATGTCAGCACATGAATCTCTGCTTGATGGTTCCTCTTCTTCCTACGGATAGTGGTCTTCTCTCTCAAATTCTTTTGGAAGAGAGGGATGTGCTCAAGTGCCTCGTGTAGAGTTAGCTAGATGTGGAATCTATCAATCATATGCTAGCTTAACTCTAATTGCTGATCTTTTTTTTATTTTCTCTTTTATTCCCCTTAGCCAAGTAGAGTGCTTGAGGGAAGGGGATGGTTGGGCCCTCCTCGGATAGACGACTAGGAAGAGGTTCATGTTGTTGCGAAGGCATGGAATCCCTACAAGTATCCTCAATCATCACATATGGACTCGAAGATGAAGAAACCTTTGCTTTATTAATTTTTTTGCTATTTTCCATTTAGTCCCAGGGTACAGAAACTGGAGAAAACACAACTGGAATGGAAGAGGAGGCCTTAGTACCAACCACAACATCAGATGTTGCAGCATCAACACCGTACTCTGGCTCAGCATCATGGAATCTAGTGGAATCAGTATCACCCTCTGCATCTGAAGAAGCGACAACCTCAGTATCGTTGGTTGGATCAACATCCTTGGTGGCTTCAGCACCACCTTCATCATCATCTTTAGCGACATCAACATCACTATCCTCCTCGTCTAGCGCTCTTGGATCCTCGTGGCAACGTCGCTCGGATGAGGCACCGCCGGCTGGCATCCTACCGCTCCTAAGTGAGATAAAATCAACATCAAATGTATATGAAGCAATGTCACCCAATAAATCACTGGGAGTGGTGGCCTCTGTAAACTGTACCTGCTCAGATTTCCTCTTGAGGTCGTTTGAGTTGGGCTCAATCTGAGCAGGTATGGCGGTCTTTCCCTTGATGATCTCCCTCATCTCCTAGCAAAACTCATCCATCTCCTGCCTAAAGGATGCATGTTGGTATGAGAGTAGGCAAGCTAGATCATCATAGGATGGGTTCTTATAGGCTGGCCCATGAGAACCGTATAGGTTGCCTTTCTGAAAGTGAGGCTGTTGCTGGAACTGGTGAGGGGGAGGCTGAGAATACTGTTGAGGCTGTTGCTGGGGCTGCCTCCACTGTTGTCCCTGCTGGTAGGTACGAGGACCTGACTGGTAGTGCTGCTGCTGTGGCTGGTGAGGGAACTAGGGCTGCTGCTTCTAATGGCCGAACAACCCACCCTGAGCTAGAAGTTGCTGCTGGGATGAGGCACCTCCGGTTGACCACCTGAATCCGGGATGGTCTCGGCAGATCCCGAGTTGCTGTCGGTCGTACCATATCTTGTTGACTTCCATCAACGGCTCCTACTTGTAGGGATGAAGGAAGAACTGCCAGTGGCTGATCCTGTTGATACACCACCATCTGAGTGTCCTAAGATGGTGGTGGCTGAGAGTACTGGTGCTTGAGCTGCTGGTATGGATCTGCCCAGATGTGGTTAACCTGTCTGTACTGAGCGGAGTGCTGGATCGAGCCGTTGCTACTAGGATCAACTCATGACCTGAGAAGAGGCTGAGAAGCTATCTGTTCTTCCTAGAGGGACATGATCTGGGTCTTCAGGTCCCTCAAGGTTTGTGCCAACTAATCTATCTAAGTCATGCACTGGCACTGCTTCTTCTCAATAATCTCAATGCGGTCCAGCTTCTCGCTGATAATGCCCATGTCAGCGGCCGACGATTCTACCTGTGCTGCGGCTGCTGACGAAGTGGATGGACCGACATCAACTCGTGCTATCCTCTGATAGGACACGGCATGGGGTGAGGGCTTCCCTTAAGTGTAGATCTGGGTCTAAGACATCTCTGTATAGTTCTCGGCCATCTCCTCAAAGATGGCCCAGACCTGGTCTTCGTATTTGGCAAAATAGGAGCCCCCACAAGAAGCATTCACTAGCCCCTACAGCTCCGATGTCGGCCCACAAAAGAAGCTTTGTGCTAAGTTGGGCTTGGAAATGTCGTGATGTGGACACCGGTAAATGAGCTCACGAAATTGATCCCACACCTCATGGAATTTCTCATTGGGGATCATGGAGAAATTGTTGATCAGAGCCCACGCTACATTCGTCCGGCCGAGTGGATAGTACTTGTTCAAGTATTCGGTCCGGAGCAGCTCCTACAAAGTGAGATATCTCCCTAAATGTTTCAGCCAATAGGCTACTCTGTCAACCGAGGAGAATGGAAAAGCCATCATCTTGATGGTGTCCTCGTCCACGTATCTATCGTAAATAGTGCTGTAGATCATCTTGAATTCCTGTAAGTGAAGATGCGGCTCCTCAGAGGCAAGCCCATGGAACTTGGGCAAGAGCTGAATAGTCTGAGGAGCGAGCTTGAAATCTCCTAGAATTGCCGGAAGCTGAATCCAACGGTGTGTAAGAGTTGCACCAGGGTTGTGCAACTCCCTCATCGATGTAGCTGGTCGGATGGGCTCTTGAGTCTCCTCTAGATGTCCTCCGTCTCCTCCTCAAAAATCTGGAATCTCTCCACCGCCTGCTTGGTTTGGCTCTCCTTTATCAGCTTGCATCTGTGCCATCTCTCTACGTACCTCTTCCATGAAAGCTCCCTGATCTCTAATCTGCCTCTGCATTATCTCCAGGGAGGCTAATAATGTATTGTTGATGGTGCCCTGATCTAGAACATATGTGGTACTCTGGGGATGTCCATCGGTGTGCTCCTCGCTATTGGTCATCTCTTGGGTCTCTACAAAGGCAAAAGACCCCAACTCAGGTGCCGTCAAATGAACAAATATTTGTGGTGGTCTCTGCTCGGGCACCTAGGGACTGGAAGAAGTATGATCGAGGGGGAATAGGGTGGAATAAAACTCGAGTTCAAAGAGCTGGTCCAAGCTCTCTTTAACATGCCTAGATGAGTGGAGTGGAGTGCTCGAAAGTGGTGCAACCAAGGGCTGCCTAAGAGACCTCCAGCCCATCATCGTGATCTGGAAGAAAGGCGGATGTGATCTGGAAACAAACAAGATCGACAATCAAACCCCCACTTCACATACACAATATGGAACTGATGATTGTAAAGGTTCGGTCTTTTATCTTGTTGATTTTATTTTAGCTATAAGTCATAGAACGATTAAGCGAGCTGTTAGGTATCCGATGCTCCCAAGAGACTAGCCCAATCCCAAAGCTAGATCTTTCCCAGCCATTAGAAGTTGCGGACCGTTTACCAGCTACCCGATCAACTCGCTCTGCTAAAGATATCACAGCCCGCTTTATCGGAAACCGGAGCGATCCTCACTGGAGAACGACTAACACCAAGAGCAGTAGTCTAATGAGAGTTCATGTGCGGCTATATCCTAGTGTGCGGGTTACTCTCTCGCATAAGCAAACCAAACAATGAGAGGATGACTCTCCCAAGACAAATTTTTAGGTGAGGTGTCTTTTAGGATCAATTTTGTTTAGTAGTCCCAATTTTATGGTTATCACTTTTGATGGTATTTTTTAATAAGAAAACAAATGTCTAACAAATTTTTTATCTCCTGATTATTTTAAGTTCAAAAACAAGGGGAGAAGTCGAAAAAGCCGATGCGCGATCAAACACTATGATGCATGCAAAGTAAGAGATGTGTACATGTCTCCAATACTCTACATGCAAGGTGATCCACGCATAAATTTAAAGACAGATTTAAACTAATATAAATGATGCAAGAAGAAATTGACCTTAGATGAGCAATTTTTACACGCTGAGAACAATAGCTAGCTAACTAGACTAAGTCCGGAGTCCGATCTTGGGAACCACTCGGTGCCCGCCACAACGGGTCTTGCCAGCGCTATATGTGGTTCCTCACGGCACGTGCAATCAAGTCTAATTAAACTATTTTTTTATTATGAGTTATCGATAAGGTCCAATTACGAATCTATAGGTACAAGCAATATATTAGGGATTGGGCCTTAATTATTTGCGTCACAAGCAAAGAAATTCCTAAATCTAAGGGCCAAAGTCTTCGAGAATCAACGAAAATAAAATGCGATAAATCAAAATCGATGAAAAACTACAGTGAGGTCCCTCGAGCACAGCGGTGCTCGGTGAAACAGACCTCGATATGCCAAGTGTCTAAGAAGTCTAAGTGTCTTTGTATTATTACAATAATAAATGAATGCTGGAAAATAAACTAATCTATGCTAATTTATATGCTATAACTAATTCTGCTCTGGCTCCTGCTCCTCTTTAGGCACGGGTCTCCTCTAAAGCATACTCGAGCGGTTCCTCGTACAAAAAGCAAAACAGAAGGGGGTCAGAAACAATTATAATGGATAGATATCAAAAATCTGAAAAGACTACTAAGCCGTGCTCCCCAGCAACGACGCCATTCTGGTGAGCGGCATGGCCGATCAAGGTTAAGTAATATCAAAGATCGTTGTGAGCTCAATAAGCCAGTTGGACTCAACAAGAAAAATCAAGACCACTCGGATAAAACAATCAAGCACGCAATCAATGTTAGCAGTCTCCACTATTTATTTAACCTAGTATAGCGACCATGGTCGAACACAAGGAGAACGAGTAAAACCTACGAGGTAGTCCCAATCAGAAAATGCAAGGCAAATTTTTGTGGTTTTTAATTTACATTTTTTATATATTTTTAAAATAAGGATACAAACAACTCAAATAAAATCAGCTAAGAGAAGGCAAGCCTCAACAATTTTTGTTAAGACTAAAAATACTCAAACATAAGAAGTAAAAATATTTTTATGTTGTTCAAATATTTAGGTGTTTTTGGTGGATTTATGGTTATTTTCTGAATTTATGGGATTTTATAAAAATGGACGAAGAACAACAGTGCTACAATGTACAACCTGGACAAAATGGCAAGTTTAAAATATCAAAAATGCTTGAAAATCCTAGGTGTGATTTTTATGAAAAAGCAAATATAAATATCTAACTATAGCAATTGAAAATCTATTTTTTCGATTTTTCTAGAATTTTTAATGATTTTTACAAGTTTTTGAGTGTTTTGTAATTTTTAGGGTTTTTACAAAGAATTCTTATGCAAAAATCCTAATAAAGATAAAGCATATGAAAACAAACACATACAAATTTTTATGGAATTTTTCAGGCAAGTTTTCGAATTTTTATGTGTTTTATAAAATAGACAAAACATTTTTAGGAGTTTTTGATTTTTATAAAATATCAAATAAAACTAAATTAAGTCACAAAAATGACCAAAAATATTACGTGTTAGCAGAAGCTAACTGCAATTTTTATGGAATTTTTGGAGTTAATTTAGTAATTATTTGATTAAAAACAACACACACACAACACATAGGGACCTACTTGCAATTATTTGAAAGTTTCGGGGCCAAATAATCATATAAGTTTAAAAGTTCAGGGCTCGACTTGTAATTTATCCAATTAATTCACGCACATGTTCAGGAAACCACGCTCATGGGTATAACTGCAAATACCCAAAAGTTTTTATTCAATGCATAACAATCAAAATTACAGGGGCATGACATGCAAATACACCATACAAGCACGTGAGTTCAGTGAAATGGGACTAAAATACAAATAGAGTAAAGTACAAGGATCTGACTGCAAAATCACCAAACTATTTTAAACTATTACAAATATTTATAGGATTGAACAATAAAGATAGGAAAGATAAGGGCCTAAGTGTGGATTACCCTTTATTAACTGTGATCCAACGGGCGAGGGAGATCCGCTAATAGATGGATGGTCAGGATTACTGGATACCTCTTCGGTGATCAATGGTTGCAAGGCGATCCTCAGATGGATCCAACGGTCAAGGCTCCTCCAGATGACGGACGAAGAAGATTAGAATTGGAGGGGGAGCTTGATCGGATGGTAGAGGGACAATCTGGAAGAAATTTCCTCCAACGAGATTCTATCGTCAATGGTGCATGCCTCATGCGTTCTCTCGAGTTGCGGAGGAGTAGAATCGATTAAGGATGACGCTCTGTGGCTGCAGGAAGGCTTGGAAGGGCCTAGGGCCAGGAGAAAGGCCCTGGGGGTGAAGGGGGAAACTGGAGCCTTTCCTGTGGTACCTCAACCTCCAGATGAGGCCTAGAGGGCGCTCAAACCCTGCAGGATACACGCATGCTCGGAGGGGAGTACTCCGACGAGGGTTAGATCGTCAAAAACATCTCAAACCAGGGGGTTCGGTAGATGGAACAGGTCACTACGAAACGGGGGAAGGGACCTGCTTAAACAACTCCAATCTGATTATTGGAGTTTCGTGGGAGGTTTTGGAGCTAACATAGAAGCGAAGGGTAGTCGGAGCGAGGCAGAGTTACGTCGGAGGGGAGTGAAGTAGGGTATGGAATAAGGTAGTCGGAAATGCTCTGTTTTGCGTATGTATGATGGATTCGAATGGAAATGGGAGGCGTAGAGGGTACCTGAAGATGGAGGAAGATGCCTGGGAGTGTAGATGGAGTCTACAGGGGTTATAGCCTCGATGACCGGTAGAACCATGGGTTTGGCTTCTTGTGACGGAGCTTGAGTTTCACCTCGCCGGACCTAGGGGTTTCCATGCTTGAAAAGAGCCCCTCACCCTCTCTCACCATTGTTGTCACTCTGGGAAAGAAGGTCGGGTGCACAGGAGGAGGTAGCGCGACCAATGGTGCTACAAAAGGGAGGGGGAGGCGAAGTATATGTAGGCATGCATGTCCGAGAAGAGGGTGGCGTGACCCGCGAACCAGGTGCGGATCCCAAAGATTGGCGTCGGGCGTGTATTAGGGATCTGCGTTATGTAATCGGAGCAGAGGTTTGGGGGCAGAGGAGATCGGATCGGGTTGCGAAAATTGGGAGAATTCGGTGAAAAACCCGATTCAGTGAAAATGGAGTTGGGGGGGGGGGCAGTTGACCAAAGTCAATAATCCCTGCTGGACCAATCAGGAGTGGGCTAGAGTAGGATAAACTGGGCTACATGACAAAATAACAGGGAAACATAAAGATAAATAAATTAAAAATAATAAATGCTTTTAAATTTATAAAATGAATAAAATAAAAAATGTTTATTATTTTCAAGGAATTTTTCTGTGATTTTTTATTTTTTTAGGAAAAATAAATTACTATATATACAATATATGGTATTATATACAAGTATAGTATACCTATGTATTATGTACAAGTATTTTTAATATTTTATTTTTACACAAATACCACAATTTGTATTTTATTTATTTTCAACATATTTTTAGGAATGTAAAATAATTTTTATTTTATTTTTGTTATTTATTCACTGGTATAAATAAATAGGAAGTGAGAAATATATACATGTATTTTGTAAAATTGAGAGAGGATTTTATTCCTGATTTTTACTTTGTTTTAGTTTTATTTTTAGGGATCAAGGTGGTAAAAAGAATATTTTATTTTTATATTGTCTAAAATAGTTATTATATAGGTAATATATACAACAAAGAGTAGGCCCTATCTCCCTCTTCTTATTTTATTTTGGCAGTCAGGTCAAGGCTTGACCTTCTCTTGGGGTTCGGGTCACTCTGTATTTATTCTAAATACCTCCCTCCTTTTTTTCCGTTATTCTTTTATTTTTGCACAAATACATGCGAAATATACAATGTTAACAAATGCATGCTAAATGCTAACTTATTGTATTTACACCTATTTACATGATGCTTTACCAAGATAAATAACAAAAATAAAAGAATAAAGAGTGAGAATAAGAGATTCATCAGGCGGTCCCTCTCACAAAAAGCAAAGCAGAAGAATATTAGAAACACCGTTATATAAGATAGAGATAAAAATATATACAAAAATATGAAAAGACTACTAAGTCGTACTCCCTGGAAACGGTGCCATTCTGATGAACGGTTGAGCGACATGAAATAAACAGAGGGTCGTTGTGACCCAGATCACAAGGCCTAGGCTCAACAAGAAAAATCAAGACCACACAAATCAGACAATCAAAACATAAAATCAATGTCAACGGTCTCCAATATTTATTTAACCTGGTATAGCGATCAAAGTTGAACTCAAGGAGCACATAAATGTACAAAGTCATCAGAATGGGACAACTAAAAACATATTTTTATAATTTATAATTTTGCAAATTTTTATATTTTCAAATTAATGAAACAAGAAAATAAGCAAACAAGCACAAGTCAAACTTTTTCAATTTTTATTAAGACTACAAATGTTCAAAATTCAAGAAGAAAAATATTTTTTCATATTTCAAATATTCAGATGTTTTTGGTGATTTTCTGAGATTTTTCTAGTTTTTATATGATTTTATAAAAATTAAGCAAAGGTAAGTAGGGAAAACAATATACAGCCTGGATTAAAAGGTAAATTTAAAATACTAAAAGTGCCCTAATATCCTGGTTGTAATTTTTATGAAAAAGTAGATAAAAATATCTAACAACAAAAGCTGGAATCCTAATTTTTTTGAATTATTAGAATTTTTAATAATTATTCAAATATGTTTTTGAGAGTTTTTAGATTTTAAGGGTTTTTATAAGGGATATTGCAAAAAAATGCTATTAGAATCAAAACACACAAAAGCAAGCACACACTAATTTTTTGTAATTTTTAAAATAATTTTCACATTTTTATGTATTTTATAAAACCGATAGAACACCTTTTTGGGGTGTTTGATTTTTAGAAAATATCAAACAAAACCAAATTAATTCACAAAAATTACCATAAATATTACGTGTTAGCAAGAGTTAATAGTAATTTTTGTGGAATTTTTGAAGTTAACTAGGTTTTTGTTTGATTATGAACATCAAGCAAAGACGTAGATGCAATTAGAATAAAGTTTCCAGACCAATGGATAAAACAGATAAAAGCTCGGGGTCAATATTGAAAAATATCCAAGATATTCATGCACATGCTCAAAAATCCACGCATATGGGTATATTTGCAATTATCAAAAAACTTCTACTCCAAATATATCATTCATAAAGTTCGAAGAAAAGCATGCAAATAACCCATAAACCCCACGTGAACATGCATGTATCTCAGGTTCGGAAGGACTTATGCGTAAATAATGGAACTATGAGTTCCTAGTTGCAAAATGTTCAAACTAAAACTTTATTCTATGGACTTAACTAACAAAGCATAAAAGAGAAGGACAAAACATGCAATATACCCTGAAGAGGCACGTGGCGCGCATGGAAGGCATCGTGGACATACGACTCTGATCAGCTGGCGGGTGCAGATCTGACAGCACAAAGGATGTCGGGAATGTACAATCTGATGCGTCAAGGGGCGTCTGATCCAACAACTACAAAGCTGATCTGGTCAGGTAGATATGATCAAATCTGGCAGAGCAGGGCCCATCCGACGGTAGGAGAGGGTGCTGGAAGAACTGTCTCCAAGCGACCTTCGATCGAGCGAGGAGATGAATCCGTCGGCCCGATAAAAGATCTGAAGGTCTTGTTGTTCTTAGAGATGCTTCGCGTCAGGAGGGAAACTTCGATCGGAAGGGGAACGGTCGGATGGCCATCGTGGTGGAGGAGCGCCTGGAGCTGCTTCGCTTGAGCAACCGGGGGCCAAATAGGGGTCTTCTGTGCAAACTAAGTCCTACAATGGAAAGATCGCTCAGAGGCATGGCTCCGATGAGGGTTTATGCAAGTAAGGACAAGAGAAGCGAAGGGGAATGGAGGTCGACTCCCGATGGCTATGGAGGGAAGGAGTCATAGCCTTAATCTCGACCTGGTGATCGAGCCTAAGGATGATCAGGTTGCAGTGCAAGATGATGGGTGAGACAGAGGGTCGATCTGAACAGATGGGTGCGGATAACGAGGCTCCAACCAGCTGGTTGGAGCAAGTGGGTATGCAATGGAGCTAAATGGAATGGATGGAATCTAATGGAAATGAGGGGGATAGGATAGATACTTGAAGATCCAGATGGCCTCCTGAGCTTCAGGCGAAGGCGAGCGTCGAGGTGATGGCCTCAACCGTGCTGCGGAAGGCAGGGAGGCTGATCGTGATGGATCTCCGGCCACGAAGGTTGAGCTACGTCTTTACTGCAAAACTGAGCTCTAAAGATCTCTCTGAGCAGCTGTCACTCAGTTGGAGGTGGCTAAGGGTCGAAATGGGCGTGAGGAACGAGCTGCCGAGGTGTGGAGGAGTGATGAATCTGCGATTCATCATCTCAATATCTTGATCTTAGCAAAATCCCCGAGTAAAATCTCAAATAAATGTATATAAATTCAATAAATTAATAAAATGACTCTTGTAAATAAAACACAATAATAATGGTATATTAGTTTGTAAAAAATAAATTAACAATATAAAGCCGTAAAAATGAAAGGAGTTTTCCACATGTAATTAGCCTAAAACTTAATGTATTTTTAATAATTTCATTTCAAATCCTTTTTAACTAATTCTTTTTCTAACTTGTTCATAATAATGTATATAAAAATACAAAAATAAAAATAAATTTCACCTCAAATAAATGCTCCTAGATCCCAAAGAGAAAAAGTCGTAAAGTCCAACTTTCTGGCCAAATTCCCGCTCTGTATGAACTCCAAATTTACCAAACTCACTTTTAAAGTTCAAGTTAGAAAATTATCTATCAAACGGAAGTGGTTTCATTAAAATCGGAGCTCATTTGCAAAAGTTGGGTTTTGGGACCTAGATGTACATTGTATATTATTATATATTCATTCTTTCTTTATTTTTTATTTTATCTTTCTTAATCACTAAAAAATCCAAAAAAATCATCGTTGTGTTGTATTTTAATTCTAGTATTTTAGTGTATTTTTCTGTTGTAAATATCTCTTATTAAAAAGAAAAAATATAAATTAGAAAAGCAAACAAAAAATGTACAAGTTGTATGTCTTCCTTTGTAAATTCTCCACTATTTGTCTTCTTTATATTTTGTTGTATTTTAGTAGCCTACTTTATCTTATTATTTATTTTATTATTTAATTTCCTTTCTCTACAATAACCACCATGCAACTCCATCATTCCACCATATTTTCTAACTTCTAATTCAACACTATTATTTTATTAACATCCCATCCACCACTTTAATAACTTCTCACATCTTCTCTTTATATACATCTCATCCTCCTCATTTTGCACTTGATCCATCTTTATGTAAGGAGAGACTAGTTCCCAGAGTTGAATCGGTGACAACAATGCAACCGTGGTCGAGCGACGACAACCCTCTCACCGGTGAGATCCATTGGCTTCTTGGCCAACATCGCAACCGCATCCGTGCGCTGCTCAAGCTCATCGTTTGCCGGCGATTCGAGCGAGACCGTGCTCTCATGAGCACCTCATAGGTGATCGTCTCCATTGTAGGTATTTTGTTTCCTTCATTTTCTCATCATTGCTATTTTCTCAATTTTTTAATGACATCACATTACCATCCATATATCCCCATTTGTTCATCCTCATCATACTTCCATCATCACCACACCATCTTTATTCTTTTTTTTTTGCATTCCCTTTTTAAAAATAAAAAAATCAAAAAAATAAATAAACAATTGCATCACATTAGTAAAAAAATTTCAAAAAAATTAAAAAAAAACTACGAAGAGAGAGCAGCAGGCAGCTGCCTGTCTCCCTCCCCCCCTTCCGGCCGCTACCGCAAGCGGCGGCCCCAGCCGTCCACGGTCACGGTCTTCTACAACCCCCACTAGCCGTCGCCATCTTCTCCTCCACACGCCCGCGCGTGGGCCACCGCCGTCGCAGCTGCGGTGGCAGTCCCCCTCTACGAGACAGCAGCCAGGCCGCCATCTCCCCCGTGGCCGCGCACGTCGCCCACGGTCGTGCGCTCCGCCTTGCGCGATCGGCCCGCACCACCCCTTCTCCCAGCCGCGCGACCCTCGGTGCTGCTTCCTCCTCCGTTCCAGCCGCAACGCGACCCCGCCGCCAACCTCCAAGTCACCTGCCACCGCGTACCCACCGGAGGCCGTCCTCTCGTCCGCCGCGAGCCACCCACCTCGTCGTCCCCCTCGTCACCGTCATCGCGTGCCACGCGCGGGCGGTGCCACCCCTCCCAGTCCCCCGCTGCATGTACCGAAGAAAAAGGTCGTTTCAATTTTTTATTTTTTGTGAAAATTACATCTTTATCCTTTTATGTTTTTTGCAATTATAAAAAGACCTTTTTGCATGATTTTATGTTGTTAGTTTTCATTACAGTTTTGCAAGGATAACCATGTGTTTGTGCACTAATTTGGTCCTATATTTTGTATCATTTTATTCAATGAAAAATAACATGATGTTGAGCAACATATTGTCTACCTTATGGATATTTATTTGTATTTTTGTGAGTTGTGGGTAATTAATTAAAATTGTTTTACTGCAAAATTCTATATTTTACCTAATCAGTGATCTTAAATTCATATCTAACTCATGATTGCTCCAAAAAATCTACAAAAATCAGAAATGATGCCTTGAATTGTGTTTGAATTACTTTCCAAATTTCATCTGAAATAGAGTTGACTTGTGCCTTAAATAAATTATAGAGTGATTTTGATATTTGATTTTTAATTAAATCTACACATCATATTTTTGCGAAATTTCAACTCTCTGGATTGAACATCTAAATATCTTTTGGAGATAATTTGCAATTTGATTAATTTGATAATGTTTATTAGAAATTAATTACTCACTGTCACTCTATTTTCACCAAAAAAATCCATAAAAAATTCATATTTTGTCAAAAAAATTCAAAAATATTACTATAGTATCCTTGCTATTTTCATTCTAGTAAATTTTTCATAATTGTTGCATTCTGTTTGTGTGAAAAATTGTGAAAAAACCATAAAAAGTGTGCATGTTTAATTATTGCATTTTAATTACTAAAATTCCAAAAAAATGTGTTTTGTGTTCAACTCTAGATTAAGATTCTAAGAAAAATATAATTTGGCTAATTTGGACTTATTTCCTATTAAAAATAATTTGGCTAAGTTGTATGATTTCTTAGTAACTTAATTCACTTGCATTGTGCATTTTGCATTCTTTTTGCATAAAAATATAAAAAAATACGCATTGAAAATCTAGACCTAAGTTTTTGAATTAACCCGATGTTGTTCCTTTGCCTCCCTTTGTTTGACCCCGGACTTGCCCTGGATATAAATTAAAGCCGAGACACTCTTCACGGAGATCTTCTCTCGGTTCTGATTGATTCGCTAAGTACACATACTACGACATATGCAAATTATATAACATATTCAGCGATTCATCAGATGGCGCCGTTGCAGGGGAGGCAACGGCTTAGGGATTAATTTAAAAAATTGGATTTAGATTTTCACTTACTCGGGTAGTCTGACCCCCGAGCCTTATAATTAATCTATTTTACTCTCAATTATTTCTCTTCATATGCTTGTATATATTTTGTTTTTTATCTCTCCAATATAAATCTTATTTTCCTTGCGAGGGCCCGGTGGACTTGGAGTACAACGGAGGTCGACAGATGTGACGCACGCCAACTGCTGAAAAGCAAGGATAATTAATTTATCCTCGAGAGAATTTTTATAAATTTTTTGTAATTATCATATTGTAATTATTTAGGTAGTATGCTCCTTTATAGCGGCTCTTGTTTGAGAACTCGCGCATGTAAAGAGACTTGGACTTTACTTTGTCGTGTGTCGAGACCTTTTTCACTCTCCGGTAAGGGTGGGGCTCGAGTTGAGTAGAGAATTTAAGGATTAGGCACACAATAGTATAGAATCAAATTTGTTTGTGCCCATCGTAATTTAGGCCACACATATCTTAGAAGATTCACATATCTGATAAGATTCATAATGAGACGTACATAGACACTTACTACTTAGCTCAAATCAAATCAATTCTTCCCCGCTAATAGTATATTGTTTAGGTGCGGTTTTCTCGATCTGCATGCATTTAGTGTAAAATTTACAAATTCAATTTTGCATAACACATGGAGAGTGCTGGGATTCACTTTAAGTATACCTTCTTCTGAGCATGCATCATAGTTTCTCATTTGTATTCCGATTTCCGATTTCCCTCTTGTTTTACAACTTATGGTCAAAAAGGAAACTGGGATTGGACGGTAGACGTGTTTTTGTATTCAGATAAATTTCAAGTGATAACCTAACTCTAAAATTGGGACTGAATTGAGCAGGTTGATTAAAAGAAATTTGGAATAAAAAGAACCTTGTTCACGGGTGCATAAAGCCCTCATTGTTTGATTTACTTGCAAGTGAGAGAGAAACGACCCCTAGGATAGAGCCAAGCCAGGATTTCTTACATACTACTCGTTCTTTATTTTTAGGCGATTGGCTAGTTTTCAATAAGGTATACGGGTAGCCGTATTTATACGGTCTGGACTTCCTTAGTAAAGTGGGAGGTTTAGAGGGTGCCTTAGTCCTCAAGAACGGGTAGCCGTATTTATGCAGTCGGTACTTACTCCTATACTGGCTGAAAATAGGTCCAACTAGTCGTAAGAACCGGGCCAGTTTGTAGGAAAATACGAGCACGTAACAACTCGTTAATCTTTCCAAGATTGTATTTATCACCAACTAAAATTGATCAGATAATTCAGTCGAACCCTTACGGCCATCACGTGTTGCGTTGGTGAAATTAAGGGTTTGAATTGTGTTTGAATTGTGTGAGTTTACTCCGCATATTTACGTGCACCGTAGAACTAGCGCCTCATTGAGTATCGTGATCTAATCAGTTCTTTTGACATCGAAGATGATCGATTGGGTTGATATTTATTCAGACTTTGCGAATCTCTCATTGAACCCTCCAAGAAGTACGTCTTCAAAGGTCCAAGCGCAACTTGGACCAACCTGGACTCATGACCCTCTTGAGCCTAGGATCACCCACTCTCGGGATGGTTACTCTCAAACCATTCCCTTCCTCTCTTCCCACCTCACAGAGGAAGACCTTCGCCTCAGTGAGAATATCTTGATTCATAATTCCTCTTTTTAATCAAGAACATCTTGCTGATGTAGGACTTAAAGAATATACAAGAAAAATGCCTCCAAAGAAGAAAGAAGAGGAAGAACAACAACAAGAGGACCCGGTGAGAATGGTACTTGATAGATTACCTGCATCTGAGCAGCAACACGCACTACTCCGAGCTCAGTTGGGACATCTAAATGTTGTGGTCGAACCACCAATGGATGCGGCATATAACCCCAAACAATACCAAATTCGGAACTACTTGAGTCCGGCAGAACCCACAGTTGATTTTGAGTTGAAGCCACACTTTCTGAACCTACTGCCACACTTTGATGGAAATGCATTTAAGGAGCCATATGCATTTCTAAGGGATTTTGAGCTCATCTGTGCTGTCCTCAGACATCCTAATGTTAGCCAAGATTATATTAGGCTCACAACCCTTCCATTTGCCTTGGGTGGCAAAGCTGACTACTGGGTAAAGAACTTGGGAGTTACAGTCACCACTTATGCCCTGTTCAAGAACCTGATTTTGAAGAAGTTCTACCCGTTGAGTAGAACTAATATGATGAGGACGCACATTATGAGTTTTTCCCAGTTACCCCATGAAACCTTTTGTGATGCTTGGAAAAGAATCAAGGACATCTTGCAGAAGTGTCCCTATCAAAATTTAGATGATAACATCTTGGTACAATCGTTCTTCACTGGTCTCAACCCTGAGATGCAGGGTTTAGTGAGTGCTGCCTGTGGAGGCAGCTATACATCACGAGGAGCAGATAACTTCTGGAAGGTATTCGAGCATATGGCTGAAACTAGCCGCTCACAGATGGCCAGCGGGGCCTATACATCTTCCCCCAGTCCACTCTCATTTGGAGGGGGAAAATCAGCTGTAGTCGATCTCTCTCAAGACGTGATCCCTAACATGGGACTCCTTGCGGACAAGCTTACTGTAGTCGGGAGGATTGATAGGAGAACTGATGAATTGGACAAGAGCGTGTCCAAAATTCCAAAACAAATGGAGGAGTTAACTGATAGGGTATCTAAGATAAAGATACATGCCGTGACTGCACCCTCTGCTCCTGTATACCGAGTTCACCATATTCAGGAGCAGTCGGTGTCAAGGCAACCCCAACTGTGGGAGCTGGACCAATCCTAGTCCCACTCTTTCCAACAACCACCTCCATTAGCAGAAACAGTTTAGGAGGAGCCTCCACTGGTTTGGGAGGAGAATGGAGTATGGTATACTCAGGACCCTGCCAGGCAGGGAAGTACAAGAGACCGACAGACCTATCAACGTCCCCTGACTTTTCACAACACCGCATTCACCTCCACACCTCCTCCTTCACAGCAGAGCCCTGAATTCCAGCCACCCCAGCAGCAGCGGCATCAGTACTAGTAGTATGGCCAACAGGGCCATTACCAGGCAGGCCAACAGGGCCCACAATCTCAGCAGATACCCCAGCAGCAGCAGAGGCAGTACCCTGGCCAGCAGGGCCAGTCTTCCCCAATCGTATCCCCTTCCTTCTTCGTCTGGTCCCATGGATATTCAGCAGCAGATACTCGACGAGCTCCATTCCTATAGGAACGAAATCCACAACTTACAGGTGGATGTCAACCGCCTATCCAGACGGCGAGACGAACTGACTGCACACTCTACCTCGATCCCAGCCCAAGTTCAGGCTAACCCCAATAGCCTAAACCGATCTAGTTCTCAACAACACTCTTATCAGGTATACTGTTCAGCATCTCCTAGATCTAAACATGAGATTCTTTCGTGTAACGAGGCTAATCATATGTCACTCAGGAGCGGAAGGACCGTGACCGTACTTGACCAGGCGAGGGACACGAGGAGGGGAATCTCTGGAGCTCTACCTGAGGAGTCTTCAGAGGACGAGGAGGAGAGGCAACATATTCTGGATCCCTATCAGCACCATTTGAGGATTTCTACTCAGGGAAACAAGAGGAGGAGGAGAGCATGTATGCATCATCGACAGCATGGATATTGTTCTGAGTCTACGGAGGATCTTGCATCTCCGGTTGTGGCGGATACACTCCAGCTTCTATTCCACAACCTATAGTAGTTAGACTAGATTTTGATTCCATGTTGCATCAAAAAGATTCTTGTATGAACAACTCTGTTTCAGTTAATGCCAAGAATGATCTTTCATTTCATGATTCAGACTCTTCGTCTTCTGATTCTCTAGCTTCAATCCCTTTCCTCCGTGCTCTTACGACAGGAAAGCACATCAAAAAGATTCAGAAAGATGGCCCAGATATGACACGATTTTGTAAAGAAACCATCATTGTAAAGGTGCCATTTGATGAATATGTGGTTAATCATCATGCATTTCAAAAATACCTTAAGGTGAGATGCACACCTACAAGGGTTAGTAGCAAGAAAGAGAACCAAAATATAAAGACACATGTCTTGTCAGTAGCCACAACCTATTGTCTCAAGAATCAAACTTTGCCAAGGAAAAAGAGAGACATGGGTGCTCACTATGTGGAGAGTCGTATTGACGATATTGCGTTTGCATGCGCACTCTTGGATAACGGTTCTTCCATCAGCTTACTCCCGTTAGCATTATATCAGAAATTGGAGTTGGGATCACTTCGCAAATCTAGAGCTTTACTCCAATTCGCAGATCGTTCAGTGAAGAGACCTACTGAAGAGATGAACGTCGTTATCTCTATTGAGGGGCATAACTATCAGGTTGAATTTACAGTCTTGGACATGGAACTCCTAATCATTGGAGAGAATCTCAGATCATTCTCAGACGACCCTTCCTTAGTACCATAGGCGCAACTTTCGATTATGGTATGGGAATGATGAAGTTCTGTTCCCAGGCGGAGAAGTGAACCTTGAGATGAAGCAAACGAAGTGTCAGTGACCTGATTCAGAGAGTACCGCATAGTACTCATCTTCAGAGGTAGATTGCAGAATGGTTAGCATAGTTGGGATTTAGGACAGATTCCTTCAGGACAGAGCGAGTCCCTTTCATCGGGAAAGGGCATATTGGATGATGCAGTTTGCCAAGTGTTGTCTGATCTCGTGAGAGATGCATCTACGTATTCCCATGATGACATAGAGATCCATCTGGATCTGTCAGTTCCATCCCCTTCAGAACGATCATGGGACATAGATGATGAGTCAGACATGGCTTTGGCTGAACTACCGCGTTTCTTTGGTGATCCGACTCCCCATACTTCTAAGTTGGTGGCGAGTACTACTCAACTTAGCCCACCTTCATGCAGTACGGAACCAGATTCAGATTCAGTTCAGCCAGATTTGCTTGATGATACCACACTACCTCCTACACTCAAGTATGCCTTTTCCTTGTGAGACCTAAAGAGGGATATCCTGTCATCATTTGCTCAGACTTGACTTTAGAACAAGAGTCGAGGTTGTTAGAGGTCTTAGAGAGGAACCACAAAGCAATAGGCTGGACAGTGTCGGATCTCATGGGGATCAACCCCGCTCTATGCTTGCACCACATTTTTACTGAGGATAATGTGAGACCTTCCCGTGAGTTCCAAAGGAGACTTAACCCCAATCTACGAGAAGTTGTGAAGAAAGAGATTGAGAAACGGTGCAAAGCAGGGTTTATATACCCTATTTCTGACTCCAAGTGGGTGGCCCCTCTTCATGTTGTCCTGAAAAAGACGGGAATTTAGATGATCACCAATAAGGATGGGGTAGAGATCACGACACGAGTACCCACGTCGTGGCGTGTCTGTGTTGACTACAGGTGCCTGAATACCACGACCAAGAAAGATCACTTTCCCTTGCCTTTTATGGATCGGATCTTGGAGAGACTCGTAGAGAAAGAGTTCTTCTGTTTTCTTGACAGGTACTCAGGCTACAACCAGGTAGCTATAGGACTTGAGGATCACGAAAAGACCACATTCACATGTCCATTCGACACTTATACTTTCAGGTGCATGCCATTCGGGCTCTGTAATGCCCCGGGCACATTCCAGCGATGCATGATAGCCTTATTTGCCGAGATGGTGGGAGATTTCATGGAAGTTTTCATGGATGACTTCTCGGTCCATGGTGATTCTTTTGATACATGTTTAGCGCACTTGGACCGAGTCCTCACGAGGTGTAGAGAGGTGAATCTGGTACTTTCCTGGGAGAAGAGTCACTTTATGGTGATAGAGGGTATCGTGTTGGGGCATGTCATCTCCAAAAGGGGAATGTAGATTGACCCTTCTAAGGTAGAGGTGATCAAGAAACTCGATCCACCTACCAACGTGAAGTCAGTGCGGTCATTCCTAGGGCATGTTAGATTCTATAGAAGATTTATTCAGGATTTTTCAAAGATCATCCGCCCACTGACTGAGCTCTTAGGGAAAGACACAGAGTTTGTTGTAGATCACAGGTGTCTGAAGGCCTTTGAGCTCTTGAAGAAGAAGAATTGTGCCTCGCCTATCCTACAAGCTCCTGACTGGTCTCTTCCCTTTGAGATGATGACTGATGCCTCAGATTTCACTATAGGAGCTGTGTTGGGACAACGGCGTGAGGGGATCCCGTTTGCGATTCACTACGTGAGAAAAGTATTAGATCCTACACAGAAGAATTATACAGTCATTGAAAAGGAAATGCTCACGGTAGTATGGGCCCTCGAGAAGTTCATGTCATATATTTTGGTCTCTAAGGTGACAATATACACTGATCATACATCCATTCGATATTTAATGGAAAAGAAGGACGCGAAGGCGCGTCTTCTTAGGTGGATCTTACTCCTTCAGGAATTTGATTTGGAGATAAAAGATAAACCTGGAGTGAATAATGTTGTGGCTGATCACCTTTTTCGGATTGAACTTAAGGATTCTCCTGATTATGAGCGGATTAGAGAGACCTTCCCAGATGAGTCAACTTGTGTTATTGACTCACTCCTGTGGTATGCCAATGTGGTGAACTATCTTGTCTCCAAGCAGGTTCCCCATGGTTGGACTAGGGGCATCATTGATCGACTGAAGTTGGATTCAAGGAGATACCACTGGGATGATCCTTTCCTTTTCTTTGAAGGATCGGATTGTGTTTGGAGAAGGTGTATTCCTCAGGAGGAATACCAGAGTGTCCTCACATATTGTCATTCACTTGAGGCTGGAGGACACCATTCGGGAAAGAGAACCGCTCACAAAGTACTTCAATGTGGATTGTATTGGCTGACCTTGTTTAGATATGCTATTGATTTTGTACGGTCATGCCCGATTTGTCAAAGGATGGACGGGACAGTTGGACAGAGATATGAGATGATCATGCAATCAATGATTATTTGTGATGTTTTTGATGCATGGGGCATAGATTTTATGGGTTCCCAATAGCCAAGGACATGATTACATATTGTTGGCAGTTGATTATTTATCTAGGTGGGTGGAGGCTATCCCAACCTGAACCGTAGACAACAAGACAGTCTGTAAGTTTGTGAGAGACCATATTATTGCTAGTTTTAGGGTGCCAAGAGTTTTGATATCTGATGGGGGTAGCCACTTTGTGAACTGAGATATGAGATCCTTAGCTAAGGACTATGGATTTGAGCACAGAGTTACTAGTCCTTACCACCCACAGTCCAATGGCATGGCAGAGGTTTCGAACAGAGAGGTGAAGAGTATTTTGCTGAAATCGGTTCGTCCCAATAGGAAGAACTGGTCTTAGCTTTTGGACCAAGTTTTGTGGGCCTATAGGACAGCCTACAAGACACCATTGGGTAATTCACCATTTAGAATGATCTATGGCAAGCCATGCCATTTGCCCGCAGAATTGATTCATAAATCCGAATGGGCAATTAAGAAGATTAATTAGAGTTGTCACCTAGGGAAGCTTTGTCGAGACTTGAACTTGAACGATCTTGTGAAAATCCGAAACAGGGCATATGACAATGATGACACGCCTGAGCACTCGGGTATAAGGTACTAAATAGGTCGTTGCGACCCAAGCGATCAAGCGCGTACAATCAAGAAAAATGAACCACTAAATAAAGATAAAATCGATCAAAACACGAAAGCGGTCCTGCTATTGGATTAACCTGGTATAGCGACCAGGGTCGAACTCAAGGAGCACGGGTTGGCCTCTCGGCCTACGAAGTAGTAAAAAGAACTAAAACAAGAGAAGAAAATATTTTTAGTGGTTTTTAATTTTTTTTATATTTTTTTGGATTTTTTAATGTATAAAGAAAATAAGAAAAGCAAAGGAACACACACTTCAACAATTTATTTAAAGCACTAAAAATCAATCAAAAATTCAAACAAAAATATTTTTATGTGTTTTATAATTTTTAATGTTTTTGGTGAATTTTTGAGAATTTTCTGATGTTTATTTAATTTTCTAAAAATCAAAAAGTGACTGAAATAAGTGGTACTGTCCAGCCGAGCCAAAAAGCCCTAGATAAAATATCTAAGAGCCCAAAAATGGTCGAGAGGTAATTTTCCTGTAAAGAAAACAAAATAAGGAAAATTTAGCACCAATTTTATTGTTTTTGGATTTTAAATTTATTTACTAGAATTTTTATAAGTTTTTAGGTGTTTTTAAGTTTTTAGTGATTTTCAGTAATGAAAAATAGCCAAAATTGGCTAGAAAATCAAACTAAGCAAAATAGACAGTGGACAATGTTTTTGTAATTTTTAGACACTATTTAATATTTTTTTGTGATTTTTAAAGTTAGACAGTGACAAAAATAAAGGTTTTTGATTTTTTTTAAAATATCAAATGAAATAAAAAATGTCCTAAAAAATCCACGAAAATTTTACACCATGGCAGGAGCCATGCGTCCAATTTTCGTTGGATTTGGAGGTGTTTTGCTATTTTATTCAAAAATAAAGAAGGGGCACTGTGCATAGGGACCAAAGTGCAAATACCCAAGAGTCTGGGGGGTCTGGTGCAATTTTCCCAGCAAAACACGCACTACGCGCGTGCCTGGGGCACTCAGGGACCCAAATGTAATAAAAATAAGTCCCGAGGACCTATTGGTAACAGGTACCAAAAGTCCAAGGGCTTATCTGCAAAATACCCACAAATATCACGCACATGTTGAAATAAATCACGCATAGGGGTATAAATGCAAATAAGTAAAAGATTTCATTCAACTGTTAACATCCAGAATAACAGGGGCATACAATGCAATTATCCCAAAGAAACCACGTGACGAAGCACATGCCAGACCATGTTCAGGGGTATAACGGCAAATAAAAACAAGCACCAGGGTGTCTATGCAAATATCCCAAAACTTAAACAACTACACTAATTAATTACAAGACTAAAAGCTAAATAAAATACTAAAGAGGGCCTAAGGGTAAATTACCCTTTATTATGCGGACTGCTGGATGCGCGCCACGTGGAGCATCTGACGGCGTGGAACGATGGGCGCTCCAGATCGCCCCTCCTCAGATCGAACGGTGCTGGTGGCTCCAGGGATGGATGGCCCGGATGAAGTCTGGAGCGGGGTGGACGATCGAACGGTGACGGAGGGTGCTGGAAGAACAGGTCACCGGCGAGCTTCGTCGGCCTCGTGCGAGCGCAGCTGCCCTCCTCGCGGGGCGCTGGGTATCTGGGAAGGTTCGGCGTGAGCCTCCGCGTCAAGTGAGGGCCTCCGATGATCCAGCCGAGCTCCGAGGAGCTCGGGCAAGGTCAGCGGAGCTGGGTCTCCTGGCCTGAATGATCAAACGCTTCAGATGGGCTTGGTAGCACCTGCAAAGCGAACCAGAAGACTCGCGGGTCGAGGGCAAAGTGCCTCGACCCGGTTAGGCGTAGCGATGGTGAACTGTGAGTCGAAATGGCGAGCTCCGGCAAAGAGGGTAGACGGAGGAGCTCGACTCCCAGCTCCTGTGCGAGCTGGGTTGAGTGGATGGGTGAAGAAGGTGCGTCGGACAGAGGCGGAGGCGATGATCGATTCCGATGATCGAAAGGGATGATGGAGTGGTCGGAATCAAAGATAGATGGCGGCAACGCGATTTGGGGGTAAATGAAAATCAGCGAAGAATAAGGACCTACACGTTTACCTGGGTGGTCGGAGAGACTGGGGAGGAGCTGGGGAAGCTCCTGGTCGTAGCCTCGAGGAGCGTCTCCCTCCGAGGCTCAAGCTCCAGCTGATGGCGGAGCGACGGCGGCGTAGCTCGCCGGATCGATGGACTCGCCTCCTCTCCTCGCTTCAACAGGCTCGGACGCGAGCTGTCACTCTCACGCACTCTCTGGAGCTCACAGGAGGAGGAAACAAATGGCCAAAGATCGTGAAATGAGGTGGCGGAGCAACTGCTATATATGGCTAGGGGTCCGGCTAAGAGAGGTTCGGGCGTGCTTGTCGGAGCACGGATCCCCATAACCCTATCCCGGGCGTGGATCAGGGATGCACAATGGTGGATCAGGACCCGTGGTTAGGTGGAATGGTGATCGGGTCGAGCGGGTAAAAATTTGAGAAATCGGGTCCACGACCCAGATCCGCGGGAGGTGGTCCTGGGGGGGGGGGGGTAGTTGACCAGGCGGTCAACATCCCCAGGACCCAATAGAAACAAGCCACGTGGCTGGATCTTCAAGTGCAAATTAAGGGTAGCTAGGGGCCGATTTAGCAAAAACTCCAAACACAAAATGTTTTTCTTTTATTTTTTTTTCTATTTTTTAGTGATTTTTAATTAATTTTTGGAAATAAAAATAAGGTATATACATAGTATGTTTAGATATAGGTATATATACAATATGTAGGCTTTTAATTTTTGATTTTTAATTGTTATTTTTATACAATTTTATCCCCATTTTATATTTTATTTATTTTCATTATAAAATAAGGAATAAAAAGACATTTTTATTTTATTTTTATTATTTATATACATAGGTAAAATAAATATATATGTACATCTATATACATGGTATATATACAATGTATTTTTGTATTTTTAATTTTGCTATTTTTATTTTGCTTTTGTTTTAATTGTTTTTATTTTATTTATTTACATTATAGAATATAGATTATTTACAAAAATTAGAAAAGTTAATTTTATTTATTTACAAGACTAAATAAATATATAAGAGTGGTATATATACATGGTGAAGGTGGTATTTTTGGTCTTTTTGATTTTTATCTTTTTCTTTTGTTTTTATACTTATAGATATATACAAGTATTTACAAGCATAATTTAAGCTTATTTTTGTTGAGGAAAATATTTTTATTTATTTACATAAATATTTACACACATGAGCCCCTATCTCCCTCTACTTTGGCTTTTATGCGCTCAGGCCCATGCTGAGCCCTCCCTTGGGTTAGGTTGCTCAATATTTATTCTAAATATTTCCCTCTTTTTCTTTTTAATCTTTATTCTTTTATTTTTGCACAAAAACATGCTAATTATAGGTTTTTACACAATGCATGCTTTTGGTAATTATTCCTATTTACACATATCTACATGTATTTGCAAAGGTTTTTATAGCTAAAATATAAGAATAAAGAGTGATGAATGAGTATTCATCACCCCCCTATACTTAACTTTGCTAGTCCCTTAGCAAACACTTATTTGAAAAAGAAGTGAAAAAGAAAGAAAGAAAAAGAAAAAGAGGATGTACATGGATCAAGGTTGATTATTATTTTTGCCTTCATTAAATTGGGGTATGGAGCTCGATCAGATCTTTGGATTATTAATGTGTCGGAACCTTATTTGGACTTAAGTCTAAAACTCAACAGCCTCTAAGTTCCACTAATCTATAACCAAGACTCCTCAATGCTCCAGATCAGAACAAGTCATCTATCACAAACCCTGAAGACCATGAATCTTTTCCTGTCCTGTGAATGTGAGGTCTAAGCTCTCCACCTCAGACATGGCAACTTGACAACCCTCCCCAACAAGGTAACTCTATGACCTCAATCTGGCCACTCTTTCCTCGAGGAGCGGGGTATTCCCTTCTAAGTTCAAGTTCAACCGGCTCAAGAAGAGGAGGAAGAAGAGAATGGGTCAAGGACAGTGTAGCCAAGTACCCTTGGGAGCTTGACCAGTGTAGCCAAGTCTCCCTGCTGCAAACTACATCAGGTGGATCATGAAACCAAGCTTTGCTTATTGCACTCTATATACATACTCCGGTGGGATTATCATTTTCTCTCAGACCCACCACTTTTTTGGAGTTATTTTCTTTTTGCACATTTTTTTCAAGTGCATCTGTACAACATATACATGTGCAGCATATATACAAGGAGTTTTTCCTCTTGAGCTAGCAGACTATCCCTCTTTTGAAGCTTTATTGCAACCCACAACTCCCGTCGTTAGATCTCATGGCAACCAGATCAAGTTGAGACGCACTTCCTTCACTAAAAGAAGAAGAGAGGTTCCGCCTAGAAGTACTACCCTCATATGCTACCCCAAGTCAAGGAAGACTGCCTCCTCACCACCTCATCCGTAGAGAGCTCGGTGCATAGTGCTGGTGTCCAAGTAAAGCCATAATCTATATGAGTCATGTGTTGTTGTTAAGTGCTCTACTTAGGCTCATTGAGATGACACGTGATCATAGCCTAGTGGACTCAAAGAATTAAGTCACCATGGACCTGAAAAGCCTTAAACCTAAGCCCTATAAGGTTCCTCTTAGAAGTTAGGTGGATTAAGATCTTAATCAAGCTCCATTTCTCAATTTGATTCCAGGCTAGTTTAAGTGTCAACTATCATCCAGAAAAACTATATACATATGTACAAAAGATGCTATTTACACAAATTTTACAAACATGCAAAATTTTTTAAAAATGTTTTGAAATCATGAATGGATGATGCATGAAGTGCAAGTTTTGCAAAAAGATATTTACACACATTTACACAAGATTTTTGCAAACTTTTGATTTTCAAAACATTTTGGAAAAATTTTGTACTATATACCTAATTTTGATAAGAAAATATTTACACAAGCTTTACGCAAAAGATTTTTGAAATCATTTTTACAAAAATAATTTGTACACTAGCTATTTATGTGCAAATAAAAGAATGTTTATGTTCATGAAAATTTTTAATTTTTGTGATTTTTAGCCATTTTATTTATTAACACACTCACACAAAGTATGAGTTATGGCTAAGGTATATATGAAATATATACACACCCCCCTATACTTAGCTCGAACGATGTCCTCAGAGTCAAGAGCGATGAAGAAGACATAACTCGTGCTTAGTATAGGGAAGTGAAAAGGAAGGCTATATACAAAGACGAATGAATGAAATAGAAAAGTCAAGAGGATCTCGGGTCTTCCCCCTATACTTAGGATCAAATAATCCTAAGTATAGCAGGCTGTATACTAAGGGAAAATCGAGTGGAGAATGTACAGGTTCTACCCCCCTATACTTAGGGTGAAATATCCCTAAGTATAGGCAACAAAACCGGGGTAGGCAGAAACAAAAGAAATACCCAAAAGGTCTCACATCCCCCCTATACTTAGGGTAAAGTGCACCCTAAGTATAGCATAATCATAAGATGAAGAAAGGGATGTAGGACTAAAGAATATAGTGATATGAACATCTGGATCTATACAAGGCGGAAGATCAGTGAAACTCAGGCGTGAGATGCATTAGATGTGAGTCAAAGACCACATCTCACGTAAAATGAATCGGGGCAAGATCAGCGACCCGCGGCTCATGATCTAGAAATGGCTTGAGCCGCTGGCCGTTCACTCGAAAGGTACTCTCAGAAGACAACTCAGATATATCAATGTTACCGTTGTCGTGTACCTTTCTGACCAAGTAGGGTCCCTTCCACTTACTCTGTAGCTTCCCTGGAAATAGACGTAGCCTCGCATCAAACAACCATACTCTCTGTCCCATCTCAAAATGCTTGTGGCTGATGTGAGAATCGTGTCACTCCTTCACTTTCTCCTTATAATGTAGGCTGTTTGAGAATGCTGTATCTCTAAGCTCCTCCAGGGCTGCTAACTCTGCCCTCCTCTGGTCTCCCATACCATCTGGATCCATAAGAATATCTGTGACTGCCCAAAGTGACTTGTGCCTCAGCTCAACAGGTAAATGGCACAGCTTGCCATAAACGAGGCGAAAGGGAGATGTGCCCAATGGTGTCTTGAAAGACGTCCTATATGCCCACAAGACCGAGTCCAAAAGCTGTGACCAATCCTTTCGGTCAGGGCGGACGACTTTCTGCAATATCGTCTTGATCTCCCTGTTCGACACCTCGGCTAGACCATTCGTCTGTGGATGGTACGGTGTAGCAACACGATGGTCTATACCGAACTCGCTGGCAAGAGCCTTCACCTGGTCATTGATGAAGTGAGATCCCCCATCAGAAATCAGAACTCGTGGAACCCCGAACCGCGTGATGTTGTGTTTCCTCAAAAATCTGCAAACTGTCCTCGCATCAGCGGCTCGGGCGGGGATAGCCTCAACCCAACGACTAACATAATCCACGGCCAACAGAATGTACTCAAATCCCTAACTCTTAGGGAATGGACCCATGAAATCGATGCCCCATGCGTCAAAAACCTCACAGAAGTGAATGGGCTGCATCGGCATCATATCACGTTGTCCACAAGTGCCCATCTTCTGACAGTCAGTACTCCTCTTCACGAACTCATCTGAGTCCTTGAAGAGGGTAGGCCACAACAAGCCGGATTGGAGCACTTTCTGTGCCGTTCTCCTCCCAGAATGATGTCCTCCTGCCTCAAGCTTGTGGCAGTAAGTGAGGACGCTATGGTGTTCCTTCTGAGGAATACACCGACGTCAGACGCTATCCCCTCCTTCGTGGTAAAGGATGGGATCCTCCCAGTGGTAGGACTTGGCCTTCACAAGGAAGGTCTCAAGCCTCTGCCTGGGCCAATCTTGTGGGACTTTCCCAGCAACGAGAAAGTTCACAATATCGGCGTACCACGGGAGTGAGGCGATAGCAAGGATCGCCTCATCTGGGAAGGTATCTCGAATGGGGTCAATCTGCTCAGACTCCTCAGGCTGCTCTAAACGGGAGAGATGATCCGCCACCACATTCTTGACTCCAGGCTTATCCTTGATCTCAATGTCGAACTCCTGGAGTAGAAGGATCCATCTAGTAAGTCTGGCTTTGGCATCCTTCTTTTCCATGAGGTACCTGATGGCGGTGTGATCGGTGTACAAAGTCACTCTAGATCCAATGATATAAGATCGAAACTTATCTAGGGCGAACATTACGGCTAGCATCTCCTTCTCTGTGACCGTGTAATTCCGCTGGGCGGAATCCAATGTGCGGCTAGCGCAGTGAATGGCAAATGGAACTCCATCCATCCTCTGTCCCAGCACTGCCCCTATAGCAAAATTGGAGGCATCCGTCATGATCTCGAATGGGAGAGACCAATCAGGCGGCTGGAGGACAGGAGCCTCAATAACACACTGCTGGAGAGTCGCAAAGGACGAAAGACACTTGTCATCGACAAGGAACTCGGTGTCTTTCGTCAAGAGGTTAGTCAACGGCCGGGCACTGAAATCCTTAATAAATCTCCTATAAAATCCAACGTGCCCCAGGAATGACCGTAGCTGCCTCAGATTGGACGGCGGTGCGAGTTTCCTAATGACATCAACCTTGGCCGGATCAACCTCCATGCCCCTGTTGGAGATGATATGGCCAAGCACCGTCCCTTGAGTCACCATGAAGTGACTCTTCTCCCAAGATAAAACCAAATGGTACTCAATACATCGCTGGAGTACTCGGTCTAGGCAGTCAAGACATGAGTCGAATCCGTCGCCGTAAACCGAGAAATCGTCCATGAAGACCTCCAAACACTCCCCTACCATGTTCGAAAAGATCGACAACATGCACCTCTGAAAAGTCGCAGGGGCATTGCATAGCCCAAATGGCATGCGTCGAAAGGCATATGTACCGAAGGGACAGGTAAAGGTGGTCTTCTCCCGATCCTCAGGAGCGATGGCCACCTGGTTGTAGCCCGAGTACCCATCCAGGAAGCAATAATGGCTCTTCCCTGCCAGTCTCTCAATGATCTGGTCAATAAAAGGCAGGGGGAAATGGTCCTTCTTGGTGGCCTAGTTGAGTCTCCTGTAGTCAACACAGACCCTCCAAGAGGTGGGTACTCGTGTAGCAATCTCCTCTCCTGACTCACTGATCACAGTCGTGATGCCCGTCTTCTTGGGCACCACATGCAAGGGGCTGACCCACTTGGAGTCGGAAATGGGATAAACAAAATCTGCACTCCACCATTTCAATATTTCCTTCATCACAACCTCTCTCAGGTTGGGGTTCATTCGCCGCTGGAACTCACGCGACGGCTTCGCCCCCTCCTCGATATAGATATGGTGGGAGCACACTGATGGACTAATCCCATGGAGATCTGCTACGCTCCATCTGATTGCCTTGCGGTTCTTTTCAAGAACCCCCATCAAACGGGATTCCTGCTCTACAGTCAGATCGACGGAGATGATGACTGGGTACATCTCAGGCTCGCCCGCAAGGAACCGATACTTCAACGAAGTAGGGAGCGGCTTCAGCTCTGGATAGCTGGGCGCTGGCAAATCTGGCTGCGGAAGGAAATGAGTGAATGCTGCTAAGTCTGCTAAATCTGCCTGGGAGAAAGAAAGCGAACTCTCGCAAACTGGATCTGGAGAAGGCTGCTCGACTGTGCAGTCTCTGATCTGCTCTGTATCAACCTCCTCCCCATCTAAAGGCTCAGGTGGACTCAAGTCTGGCATCTGATCATCGCAATCTGCCCAATCAGACTCTGAATCTGAGGGATCTGTATCAACCGCGGTGGCATCAGTACCACCGTAAAACAAGGTGGCCTCAGCACCACCATCACTGGAAATCGTGCCGCGATCAAGGACCGGCTCTGCCGCCTCTATAGTATCCTGAACTAGGGTTGTGCTCTCCAGACTCTCCTCCGCTATCATCTTGGCATCAGCTATATCTGAAAATGAGAGGATGGCCTGTGCTGCAGGATCTGCCCATGCTACCTCGTCGTCTGTGATCACAAAATCACAGTCCTGGTGGATGTCTGGCTCTGCGTCTGTCAGCTGCTCTGAATCTGTGCTGGCCTCTGAGCGTGCTCGCTCTCTGGCTCTGTAGTCCTCGACCGTCTCTAATTGTACACTCTCACCCTCGACGCGAAAGTATACCTTCCCGCTATCATGATCAGTCACCGCCTTGGCTGTGGCCAAGAACGGACGACCAAGGATGATGGGGGTATCGGCCACCGAATCAGGGATCTCCATGTCCAACACTACGAAGTCCACGGGGAATTTCAGGCCCTGAATCGTGACGATAACATCTCGCAACAACCCCTTCGGCCTCTTGACAGATCGATCAGCGAACTGAAGGACTGTCCTGCTCTGTCGAAGAGTGCCCAACTCGAAGCAGTCGAGAAGGGCTGCCGGAAGGAGGTTGATTGACGATCCGCTATCCAATAGAGTACGGTCGAACCTCTGCTCACTAATCTGGCATCTGACATACGAGGCCCCTGAATCTGGCCTCTTGGCCGGCAGATGGTTCTGGATCGCGAAACACGTGGCTTTCGTCAGCACATGAATCTCTGAAGTGTGGTTCCTCCTCCTCCTCCTGACTGTGGTCCTGTCTCTCAAAGATCGCTGAAGGAGGGGGATGTGCTGCAAAGCCTCCTGGAGGGTCAGCTGTATGTGAAATCTGTCGATCATGCTCTGGATGAACTCCTCCTGCTCTCTCTTTTTTGGATCTTTTTCTTTTTTCTTCCCCTTCCCCATCTGAAGGGCTCTAGGGAAGGGGATCACAGGGTCCTTCGCAGATGAAGGACTAGGAAAAGGCCTAGACGGCTCGATGGCCGGATCCACACATACATCACTCACCACAGTGGGACCAGAAGAAGCTAAACCTTTTCCTTTATTCAAAATAGAGTTCTGAGATACATCAACACGAGGAAAGACAACATCTCTATCAAAACAATCACCGGTGGCCTCAGTACCACCTCGGACTGGCTCTGCAACTGGACGTCTCACGGCCTCAGTACCGCGGGTTGGCTCGGCTAAACTGGTGGCGTCAGTACCACCTCCTCGAACTGGTGAAGCGGCGGCCTCAGTACCGCCGGTGGAATCAGCATCCTTGGTGGCATCAGTGCCACCATCATCATCTGGAGCGGCCTCAGTACCGCTCTCCTCCTCCTCATGTGGCGCCCCGGAAGTATCCTCGTGGTGTAGCTCAGACGAGGCGCCGCCGCCTGCTGGTGTCCTACCGCTCCTAAGTGCAACAAAATCAGCATCAAACAGATCCGAAGATGTATCAACAAATGGATCACTAGGAGTGGCGTACTCAGTGGAAACTACCTGCTCAGATTTCCTCTTCAGGTTGTTCAGATTCGGCTCGATCTGTGTAGGAATGGCGACCTTCCCTCTCACAAGGTCACGCATCTCCTGGCGGAACTCGTCCATCTCCCGTCTAAATATAGCCTGCTGGTCCGTGAGGAGGCGGGCTATGTCATCCAAGGCGGGGCTCTCATGGGAGCCCGACGGGTAGCCTCTCTGGTGCTGAGGCTGCTGGAACTGGTGCTGCTGGTAAGAGGGGTAGGAGGAAGGATGCTGCTGCTGGTGTGGTGGGTGAGCCTGCTGCTCACGTCTCCAAGACTGTCCCTGCTGCTGATAGGGATGAGGAACGAAGGACGAAGGCTGGTGTGACTGGTATGCTGGGGGCTGCTGCTGCGGCTGGTGATCTCTCTGCTGACCATACTGCCCTCCCTGACCGGACGGCTGCTGCTGGGGCTGGGCACCTCCACTCCCCCACCTGAATCCGGGATGGTCTCGTCGGATCCCAGGCTGGGGGCGGTCATACCAAATCCCGTTGACATCCATCAACGGCTCTGCATCGTAGGGGGCTGGCGGGTGTACTGCCAGAGGCTGATCCGGCTGGTATACCACCATCTGCATGTCTGGAGATGGTGGGGACTGGTAAGAGGGATGCTGCTGCTGGTACGGCTCCGCCTATACAAGGTGAACCTGTCTAAGCTGCTGAAAGGTGCTGGAGCGCTGGGATGAGCTGCTGCTGCCGCCGGTGTCGCCTCGCGACTGAAGACGGGGCTGTGAAGCCGTCTGTGCCTCCTGGAGACACATGAGCTGGGTCTTCATGTCGCTCAGAGTCTGTGCCATATGCTCCATCTACGTGATGCTCTGGCACTGCTTCTTCTCGATCAGCTCCATCCGGTCCAACTTCTCGCTGATGATGCCCATATCCGCAGCGGATGACTCTGCCTGTGCTGCTGCAACTGCGGATGAACTAGATGGACCGGCGTCGACCCGTGCTATCCTCTGGTACTGCACGGGTCCTGGCTGCTGCTGGGGTCTCCCCTGTGTGTACAACCGGGTTTGGGACATCACCATGTAATTCTCGACCATCTCCTCGTAGATGGCCCAGACCTGGTCGTGGTCCTTGGCGAAGTAGGACCCGCCGCAAGAAGCATTCGCCAGGCCCTGGAGCTCTGGTGTCAACCCGCTGAAGAAGCTTTGAACAAGGTTCGGCTTCGAGATGTCGTGGTGCGGGCATCAGTCTGTGAGCTCTCGGAACCTCTCCCATGCCTCGTGAAATTGCTCATTGACGAGCATGGAGAAGTTGCTGATCAGGGCCCTTGCTGCATTTGTCCGTCCGAGTGGATAGTACTTGTTCAAGTACTCGGTGCGGAGCTGCTCCCAGGTGTAGACAAACTTCCCCAAGTGTTTCAGCCAGGTGGCTGCTCTATCTGCCAGTGAAAAGGGGAAGGCGATCATCCTGATCGTGTCCTGGTCCACCTGACGGTCGTGGACAGTGCTGCATATCATCAAGAACTCCTGGAGGTGGAGATGGGGCTCCTCTGTCGCGAGTCCGTGGAAGTAGGGAAGTAGCTGCAAAGTGTTCGGGGGGAACTTGAAGTCCCCCACGATCGCTGGAAGTACTACCCAGTGGTGCGTCAACGTCGATCCGGGGTTGTGTAACTCCCGCATCGGTCTCGGTGGTCCTCCGGCCGCGGCTGCGGCGGCTGCTGCTGCTGCGGCTGCTACATCAGCATCATCTGGGATCCTCGGTCCCTCTCGCCTCTGCTCTCTCCTCATGTCAATCATGAATGCTCCCTGATCCCTCAGCTGCTGCTGGATGGTCTCTAACGAGGTGATCAGGGTGGAGTTGATTGCTCCCTGATCCAATACGAAGTGCTCAGGCTGACGGGAGCGATCCTCAGAACTGCCGGCCATAACGTCTGCAAAATCAAATGAGCCCAACTCAGGTGCTGTCAAATCTATCAATCTCTCCTCGGGCTCATGTCTCTCAGGTCTAAAAGAAAGGGGGTCGAGGGGGAACAGGGCGGAGTCGTACTCGGGCTCGGAGAGCTGGTCTTGGCTCTCGCGGGCCAACCTAGATGATTGGGTGGACGTGCCCGAAAGCGGTGCAGCCAGAGGCTGCCTAAGAGAGCGTCTACCCATCATCTTGATCTGGCGAGTAGTGCGGATGAGATCTGGAGAAACTATGATCACAATGCAAACCCCCGGTTCAGCAACGCGACGCGAGCTGAAGACCGTGAAAGTTCGGTCAAATTATCTTGTCAATTTTTATTAGGTGAACACACAAGATATCAGAGCAATTACGTGACCTGTTAGGATACCCGGTGCTACCCCAACCGACTGGCCCGCACGGAAAAGTCGGTAATCAATCGGGACTAACACCGGAGGGCTCTACCTAGGGTGTGGGTCACTCTCTCGCGCATCCAAACCATACAATGAGGGGGTTGCTCTCCCCAAGACAAATTTTATGGTGAGTGTCTTTTAGGGTCAATAGTTCTACCCAGTCCCAATTTTATGGTTTTTCTTTTTAATATTTTTCAAATAGAAAACAAAGGCCTAACGAATTTTTCGGTTCTCCTGGTTATTTAATCCAAAACAGGGGGGAGAAGACGAAAAAGCCGATGCGCGATGAAATCAATGATGCATGCTGAGTCAGAAATACGTACCTTGTCTCCAGCACTCTACATGCAAGTGATCCGCGCAGAATTTAAAGACAGGAAATAAACTACCTAAATGATGCAACGGGAAAAACCGAGTCCTAAATGAGAAATTTCTATCGCAGAACCGTCTAATCGGTCACCGACCTCCAAGCCAAAGGGTCCGGTCTTGGCTCACCCCTCCTCTGCCCGACAAATCGGGGGTAGGAGAAAGCGCTTTACAGGGTGAGCTGCGGCACGTAGGCTACGAAGGAGATGAGTCGACTATTTTTATTAATTGATTATTAGTGAGTCCAATTAGCGCTCTATAGGAACATGCAAATAGTTAAGTGTGGGGACCCTACTAATTACGGTACAAGCAAGAGAAATTCCTAAGTCTATGGGCTCGATCAAAACCGCGTAAACACTAGAAAAGGCAGTAAAAAAGAAAAGAAAACAAAACCACGTAAAAAGCCGCGAAAATCCTAAGGGTCCCCCGAGCACATCGGTGCTCGACGAAACAGACCCGCTAAGAGTTCAAGAAATGTCCAAGTCCAGTTTGAGTCCCTGTATTATTACAATAATAATCAAAGCAAAATAAAACCTCTCCCACTCAACTCTCTCTCACTCTCTCCTGCGGCTCCGCAAAGAAAGGAGCCGCCTCCGAGTCTCAGTTGCACCGGCTCCTCGAAAGTCGCCTCCGCGGTCCTCGGGCCCTCGCAAGAAAAAGAGATGAGTGGTCAGACCAAGATAATCAAATAAAATAAAAAGAAAATAAATGAAACGGAAAATGAGGGTATATATGCAAAATAAAATAAACACTCAAAATAAAACAAAAACAAAAAAAGAAAAAGAAAACAAAACAAAATAAAACCAAAATAAAATATGAACAAAAGCCGCGAAAAAGCCGCGAGCTCTGAAAGAGCCGCGAAAGGCCGCGAAAACAAAAACGAAAATAAAATAAGAACTACTAAGCCGTGCTCCCCGGCAACGGCGCCATTCTGATGACACGCCTGAGCACTCGGGTATAAGGTACTAAATAGGTCGTTGTGACTCAAGCGATCAAGCGCGTACAATCAAGAAAAATGAACCACTAAATAAAGATAAAATCGATCAAAACATGAAAGCGGTCCTGCTATTGGATTAACCTGGTATAGCGACCAGGGTCGAACTCAAGGAGCATGGGTTGGCCTCTCGGCCTACGAAGTAGTAAAAAGAACTAAAACAAGAGAAGAAAATATTTTTAGTGGTTTTTAAATTTTTTTATATTTTTTTTGGATTTTTTAGTGTATAAAGAAAATAAGAAAAGCAAAGGAACACACACTTCAACAATTTATTTAAAGTACTAAAAATCAATAAAAAATTCAAACAAAAATATTTTTATGTGTTTTATAACTTTTAATGTTTTTGGTGAATTTTTGAGAATTTTATGATGTTTATTTAATTTTCTAAAAATCAAAAAGTGACTGAAATAAGTGGTACTGTCCAGACGAGCCAAAAAGCCCTAGATAAAATGTCTAAGAGCCCAAAAATGGCCGGGAGGTAATTTTCCTGTAAAGAAAACAAAATAAAGAAAATTTAGGCACCAATTTTATTGTTTTTGGATTTTTAATTTATTTACTAGAATTTTTATAAGTTTTTAGGTGTTTTTAAGTTTTTAGTGATTTTCAGTAATGAAAAATAGCCAAAATTGGCTAGAAAATCAAACTAAGCAAAATAGATGGTGGAAAATTTTTTTGTAATTTTTAGACACTATTTAATATTTTTTTGTGACTTTTAAAGTTAGACAGTGACAAAAATAAAGGTTTTTGATTTTTTCAAAAATATCAAATGAAATCAAAAATGTCCTAAAAAATCCACGAAAATTTTACACCATGGCAGGAGCCATGGGTCCAATTTTCGTTGGATTTGGAGGTGTTTTGCTATTTTATTCAAAAATAAAGAAGGGGCACTGTGTATAGGGACCAAAGTGCAAATACGCAAGAGTCTGGGGGGTCTGGTGCAATTTTCCCAGTAAAACACGCACCACGCGCGTGCCTGGGGCACTCAGGGACCCAAATGTAATAAAAATAAGTCCCGAGGACCTATTGGTAACAGGTACCAAAAGTCCAAGGGCTTATCTGCAAAATACCCACAAATATCACGCACATGTTGAAATAAATCACGCACAGGGGTATAAATGCAAATAAGTAAAAGATTTCATTCAACTGTTAACATCCAGAATAACAGGGGCATACAATGCAATTATCCCAAAGAAACCACGTGACGAAGCACGTATCAGACTATGTACAGGGGTATAACGGCAAATAAAAACAAGCACCGGGGTGTCTATGCAAATATCCCAAAACTTAAACAACTACGCTACTTAATTACAAGACTAAAAGCTAAATAAAATACTAAAGAGGGCCTAAGGGTAAATTACCCTTTATTATGCGGACTGCTGGATGCGCGCCACGTGGAGCATCTGACGGCGTGGAACGATGGGCGCTCCAGATCGCCCCTCCTCAGATCGAGCGGTGCTGGTGGCTCCAGGGATGGACGGCCCGGATGAAGTCTGGAGCGGGGTGGACAATCGAACGATGACGGAGGGTGCTGGAAGAACAGGTCACCGGCGAGCTTCGCCGGCCTCGTGCGAGCGCAGCTGCCCTCCTCGCGGGGCGCTGGGAATCTGGGAAGGTTCGGCGTGAGCCTCTGCGTCAAGTGAGGGCCTCTGATGATCCAGCCGAGCTCCGAGGAGCTCGGGCGAGGTCAGCGGAGCTGGGTCTCCTGGCATGAATGACCCAAGCCCTCAAATGGGCTTGGTAGCACATGCAAAGCGAACCAGAAGACTCGCGGGTCGAGGGCAAAGTGCCTCGACCCGGTTAGGCGTAGCGATGGTGAACTGTGAGTCGAAATGGTGAGCTCCGGCGAAGGGGGTAGACGGAGGAGCTCGACTCCCAGCTCCTGTGCGAGCTGGGTTGAGTGGATGGGTGAAGAAGGTGCGTCGGAGAGAGGCGGAGGCGATGATCGATTCCGATGATCGAAAGGGATGATGGAGTGGTCGGAATCAAAGATAGACGGCGACGGCGCGATTTGGGGGTAAATGAAAATCAACGAAGAATAAGGACCTACACGGTTACCTGGGTGGTCGGAGAGACTGGGGAGGAGCTAGGGAAGCTCCTGGTCGTAGCCTCGAGGAGCGTCTCCCTCCGTGGCTCAAGCTTCAGCTGATGGCGGAGCGACGGCGGCGTAGCTCGCCGGATCGATGGACTCGCCTCCTCTCCTCTCTTCAACAGGCTCGGACGCGAGCTGTCACTCTCACGCACTCTCTGGAGCTCACAGGAGGAGGAAACAAATGGCCAAAGATCGTGAAATGAGGTGGCGGAGCAACGGCTATATATGGCTAGGGGTCCGGCTAAGAGAGGTCCGGGAGTGCTTATCGGAGCGCGGATCCCCATAACCCTACCCCGGGCGTGGATCAGGGATGCACAATGGTGGATTAGGACTCGGGGTTAGGTGGAATGGTGATCGGGTAAAAATTTGAGAAATCGGGTCCACGACCCAGATCCGCGGGAGGTGGTCCTGGGGGGGGGGTAGTTGACCGGGCGGTCAACATCCCCAGGACCCAATAGAAACAGGCCACGTGGCTGGATCTTCAAGTGCAAATTAAGGGTAGCTAGGGGCCGATTTAGCAAAAACTCCAAACACAAAATGTTTTTCTTTTAATTTTTTTCTATTTTTAGTGATTTTTAATTAATTTTTGGAAATAAAAATCAGGTATATACATAGTATGTTTAGATATAGGTATATATACAATATGTAGGCTTTTAATTTTTGATTTTTAATTGTTATTTTTATACAATTTTATCCCCATTTTATATTTTATTTATTTTCATTATAAAATAAGGAATAAAAAGATATTTTTATTTTATTTTTATTATTTATATACATAGGTAAAATAAATATATATGTACATCTATATACATGGTATATATACAATGTATTTTTGTATTTTTAATTTTGCTATTTTTATTTTGCTTTTGTTTTAATTGTTTTTATTTTATTTATTTACATTATAGAATATATATTATTTACAAAAATTAGAAAAGTTAATTTTATTTATTTACAAGACTAAATAAATATATAAGAGTGGTATATATACATGGTGAAGGTGGTATTTTTGGTCTTTTTGATTTTTATCCTTTTCTTTTGTTTTTATACTTATAGATATATACAAGTATTTACAAGCATAATTTAAGCTTATTTTTGTTGAGGAAAATATTTTTATTTATTTACATAAATATTTACACACATGAGCCCCTATCTCCCTCTACTTTGGCTTTTATGCGGTCAGGCCCATGCTGAGCCCTCCCTTGGGTTAGGTTGCTCAATATTTATTCTAAATATTTCCCTCTTTTTCTTTTTAATCTTTATTCTTTTATTTTTGCACAAAAACATGCTAATTATAGGTTTTTACACAATGCATGCTTTTGGTAATTATTCCTATTTACACATATCTACATGTATTTGCAAAGGTTTTTGTAGCTAAAATATAAGAATAAAGAGTGATGAATGAGTATTCATCAGACAACAGTTTGATTTATAATGACAAATTAAAGAGATGGCATGATCAGCACATTAGGTGCAAAGACTTTGTCCCTGGACAAAAGGTATGGTTGTTCAATGCCAGGTTGAAGATGATCCATGGAAAGCTCAAATCTAAATGGACGGGTCCCTTTGTTGTTAAGAAAGTGCACGTTAATGGAAGTGTAGAGATAGCTGATCTCACAGATGGTGCACAATCTCATCTGGTAAATGGACAACTGTTGAATCATTTTGTAGATTCGAAAGAGCAATTAGTCCAAGTCGAGGTCATCAACTTCATGCAGAGTGAGTACAGAGCATATACATCATATTACTCTTCATGAAGATGCAGCATCAAGATTCAGTAGCTTAGAAGGTTCAATCACTCTTGTACATTCTCCCTTCTTTGTATATTCTCCAGATCACATCGGTTCTCACACTTACTCCTTTCCTATACTTAGGCTGACCAGAGCCTAAGTATAGGGGAACCGATGCCCTCCATGTGTATATACTCATCCATTTCTCCTCTTGACCTCGTCCGCCCCATTTTTTCTCTTCTTCTACATTTAGGCTGACCAGAGCCCAAGTATAGGTGGGACGGATCGACTTCTATACTTTTTTTATTATTTTAGTCATCCTATGCCTAACACGAGCTGTCTTTTTTCTCGCTTCTTGTGCTATGAGGACATAATACATGCTAAGTATAGGGGGCATGTATATATTACATATATACTTTACCCCATAGCTCGTACATTCACGTATTTTTGTATATATTATATAATAATTATGGGGTGGGTAAAAAAACCTTCTGAAAAAAAAACTTTTGAAATTTTTTCCAAAAAAAACCTTCTGAATTTTTTTTGAAAATTTTCCCTTATTTGCTTAATTTTTTTAAAAAGGTCCTTTCTAACTTTTTTTTAAAAAAGGTCCTTCCTTATTTACCTGTCTTATCCAAAAAAAAACTTTTTGAAAAAAAAAACTTTTTCTTAAAAAAACACAAAAAAACTAACTAATAAGTTGATTTAATCCCTGACACCTTCACATTCACACAAGACTAGTGAAGTTCAAGAACACTTGGTTTATGAGGTCTTGAGATTTTAAGTTAACCAACCTTAGTCATTAGGGTCTTTTGACTTAATTATTCACATTTCCCTAATTTTGAAAGATTTGTGTGCTATATTGCATGCTTAGTCTCTACTTTAAGAATATGATCAACACCTCACATACACGACTGCAGTTATGATGAGATGAGTTGAAATTTCACTTGAGGAACTGGGATGAGGGATTTGAGTTTGGACTTGATTTAATGATGCTCGAGGATGTGATAAAATCAATGAAGGCTTCATGAAACTTGAGTACCAGCACCTTTAGCCAGTATGAGAACATAGTTCTTATACTATCTCTTGACATTTACCTATATGTCAGGGTGTGATAAAATAAAAAAATGTTGATCAGTGTGCGTCAACTCTTGGTAAAAGCGGTGGAGCTAGCCAAAATATTACAAAGCAATGAAATGTTAAAGAAAAGCTCTCATTACACAAAGTCAATTATCAAAATAGCTTCTACCAAAGGTGAGCGCTCCCAACCATTTCAAAGTGTCCACTTGGACCACCGCTGTTAGGACCAGGAGTCGGGCTTGCACCAAAAAAGGGCTCTGTATCGTAAATGCTACATGTCTGTGTGTAGAAGGTACGATAGGTACTCAAAAAAGGCACACCCCAGTGTACTCCCAGCATAACAAGTGCAGACGACTCCAACTTCTTTTGACGGATGCACTGATCAACACCAAAAAATATGCATTGAGTAATAAGGCACTTGAGAGAATCCTTGTTCCAATGAGAGGGAGAGAAGAAATGACACAATCCTATGCCATCCATCAACTGGCCTTCCATCTACACTTTTAAGTCTGACAACTAAAGAGACGGTGGATTGGATGCAATAAATGGTTTATTCCCTAGTGTTTAGGATCGGGTTCTTAGGAGAGTCTCTTGGACTGGAACCTTGGGTGACGTTGTGACTCTACTCTTGTAACTGCAGTCAACACTTAAGTCATATCCCTACTATATATGTATACAAAGAGAGTCTGATGCTTAGGGAAATTGGATACCTTTTGACTAAAGCTTGGTTCATCTTAGAATTTTAGGATCTCTAAAACCGAGAGTTTTTGAACAGATCAAGTCTTGTATTCACATGCACAGTCAGGGGATATTCTGACCTATTCATTCTTTATTTGCTCGACAACTAGCAAAGTTTAAGTATGGGGGTGATGAATCCACGATTCATCATCTTAATATCTTGATCATAACAAAATCCCTGAGTAAAATCTCAAATAAATGTATATAAATTCAATAAATGAACAAAATGACTCTTGTAAATAAAACACAATAATAATTGTATATTAGTTTGTATAAAATAAATTAACAATAAAAAGCCGCAAAAATTAAAGGAGTTTTTCACATGTAAATAGCCTAAAACTTCATGTATTTTTAATAATTTCATTTTAACTCCTTTTTAGCTAATTCTTTCTCTAACTTGTTCATAATATTGTACATAAAAATACAAATATACAAACTAAATTTCACCTCAAATAAATGCTCCTAGATCCCAAAGAGAAAAAGCTATAAAGTCCAACTTTCCGACCAAATTCCTGCTCCATATGAACTCCAAATTCACTAAACACACTTTTAAAATTCAAGTTAGAAAATTATCTATCCAACAGAAGTGGTTTCATAAAAATCGGAGTTCATTTGCAAAATTTGGGTTTTGGGACCTAGATGTACATTGTATATTATGTATATATTCATTCTTTCTTTATTTTTTATTTTATATTTCTTAAATACTACAAAATCCAAAAAATCATCATTGTGTTGTATTTTGATTCTGGTATTTTAGTGTATTTTTCTATTGTAAATATCTGTTATTAAAAAGGAAAAAAATATAAATTAGAAAAGCAAACAAAAAATGTACATGTTGTATGTCTTCCTTTGTAAATTCTCTATTATTTTTCTTCTTTATATTTTATTGTATTTTAGTAGCCTACTTTATCTTATTATTTATTTTATTATTTAATTCCCTTTCTCTACAATAATCATCATTCAACTCCATCATTCCACCATATTTTCTAACTTCCAATTCAACCCCATTATTTTATTAACCTTCCATCCACTAGTTTAATAACTTCTCATGTCTTCTCTTTATATACATCTCATCCTCCTCATTTTGTACTTGATCCATCTTTATGTGAGGAGAGCCTAGTTCCCAGAGTTGAATCGATGACAGATACGTAATCGCGGTCGAGCGACGACAACCCTCTCTCCGGTGAGATCCATTGGCTTCTTGGCCAACATCACAGACGCATCCGTACGCTGCTCGAGCTCATCGCTTGCCGGCGATTCAAGCGAAGACCGTGCTCTCGTGAGCACCTCATATGCGACCGCCTCCGTTGCAGGTATTTTTTCCCTTCATTTTGTCGCCATTGCTATTTTCTCAATTTTTTTAATCACATCACATTACCATCCATATATCCCCATTTGTTCATCCTCATCATACTTCCATCATCACCACATCTTTTTTTGCATTCCATTTTTAAAAATAAAAAAATAAAAAATTAAATCAAAAAATGCATCACATTAGTAAAAAAAAATCAAAAAATATTTAAAAAACTACGGAGAGAGAGCAGCAGGCAGCTGCCTGCCGCCCTCCCCCCCTTCCGGTCGCTACCGCAAGCGGCGACCCCTGCCATCCACGGTCACGGTCTTCTACAACCCCCACCAGCCGACACCATCTTCTCCTCCGTGTGCCCGCACGGGGTTGCCGTGCACCACCAGCCGCCGCATCTGCGGTGGTAGACCCCCTCCACGAGACAGCAGCCAGGCCACCATCTCCCCAGTGACCGCGCACGCTGCCTGCGACCGTACACTCTGCCCTGCGCGGTCGGCCCGTGCCACCCCCTCGCCCAGCCACGCAACCCTTGGTGTTGCTTCCTCCTCAGTTCCAGCTGCAACACGGCTCCGCCGCCATCCTCCAGGTCACCAGCCACTTCATACCCGTGGGAGGCCGCCCTCTCGTCCGTCTCGAGCTGCCCACCTCGTCGTCCCCCTCCTCGCTGTCATCGCGCGCCGTGAGCGGGCGGCATCGCCCCTCCCAATCCCCCACCGCCTGTACCAAAGAAGAAGAAGGTCGTTTCAACTTTTTTTTTATTTTTTTTGTGAAAATTACATCTTTATATTTTTATGTTTTTGTAATTACAAAAAAGGCCCCTTTGCATGCTTTTATGTTGTTAGCTTCCATTGCAGTTTTGCAAGTATAACCTTGTGTTGGGAACTAATTTGGACTTATATTTTGCATCATTTTATTCAATGAAAAATAGCATGATGTTGAGCAACTAATTATCATCTCTGAATATTTATTTCTATTTTTGTGAATTGTGGGTAATTAATTAAAATTGTTTTACTGCAAAATTCTATATTTTACCCAATCAGTGATCTTAAATTTATATCTAACTCATAGCTGCTCCAAAAATTCTACAAAAATCAGAAATGATGCCTTGAATTGTGTTTGAATTACTTTCTAAATTTCATCCAAAATAGAGTTGTCCTGTGCTTAAATAAATTGTAGAGTGATTTTGATATTTGATTTTTAATTAAATCCACACATCATATTCTTGTGAAATTTCAACTCTCTTGGATTGACCATCTAAATATCTTTTTGAGATAATTTGCACAATGATTAATTTGATAATGTGGATTTATTAGGATTTAATTACACACTATCACTCTGTTTTCACTAAAAAATCCATAAAAAATTATATTTTGTCAAAAAATTCCAAAAATATTATTATAATATCCTCGCATCATGTTTTCATTCTACTAATTTTTTTCATAATTTTTGCATTCTGTTTGTGTAAAAAATTATGAAAAAACCCATAAAAAGTGTGCATTTTTAATTGTTGCATTTTAATTCCTAAAATTCCAAAAAATGTCTTTTGTGTTCATCTCTAGATTAAGATTCTAAGAAAAATATAATTTGGCTAATTTGGACTTATTTCCTATTAAAAATAATTTGGCTAAGTTGTGTGATTTTTTAATACTTAATTCACTTGCTTTGTGCATTTTGCATTCTTTTTGCATAAAAAATATAAAAAACATGCATCGAAAATCTAGAACTAAGTTTTTGAATTAACCCGACATTGTTCTTTTGCCTCCATGTGTTCGACTCCGGACTTGCCCGAGATATAAATTAAAGCCGAGACACTCTTTACGGAGAACTTCTCTCGGTTCTTATTGATTCGCTAAGTACACATACTACAACGTGTGCAAATTATATAATGTATTCAGTGATTCCTAAGGTGCTGGAGAGATCGAGCAAGAGTGCACAACCGTAAGATGATCCGCACCTTCCTAGGGATCCGCAAAGGTGATGGATCCTAGAAGAAGGCTCGAGCGAAAAATCGAATTGAGAGGAGGCTTGACCCGACTGGGAAAAATGGGAGAAAAAGCTCCGGCGGGAGGAATCAGGTTGGGTCAGCCGTGCAAGAAGGTGTTGACCGGAGGTCAATATCTTGTTGGACCAACCAGAAAAAAAGAATTCATAAACTATTTATAAGATCAATAAAAAATAATAAATGAATAAAAATAAAAAGTATATAAAATAAAAAATGTTTCTTATTTTTCAAGGAATTTTTTTATGATTTTTAATTATTTTTATGAATAATAAATTAGTGTATATACAATATATAATATTACACACAAGTATAATGTACCTATGTATTATGTACAATTAGTTTTATTTTGTTATTTTTATACAAATACCCTAATTTTCTATTTTATTTATTTCAAGATAATTTTATGAGTATAAAATATTTTTTATTTTATTTTTATGGGTTATTTATAGGTATATAATAAATAGGGAATGTTGTATATATACATGTATTTTGTACATGAAGAGGGGAATTTCATTTTTATTTTTATTTTATTTTTAGACATATATAAAGGAGGTAAAAATAATGAATGAATTTTATTTAGGTCAGAAATATTTATTTACATATCGAGGTAATATGTACAATACAAAGTAGGCCCTATCTCTCTCTACTTTATTTATTTGGCGATCAGGTCAAGGCATGACCTTCTCTTGGGGTTCGGGTCACTCTGTATTTATTCTAAATACCTCCTTCCATTTTCTTTTCCTTTATTCTTTTATTTTTGTACAAATACAAGCTAATTATGCAGTATTAACAGATGCATGCAATTTGCTATGCTATTGTATTTACAGGTATTTACATGCTGTTTTCCCAAGATAAATAGCTAAAATAAAAGAATAAAGAGTGAGAATCAAGGATTCATCAATAGCCCACACAGATAGGTCAAGTTACTCAACCAGCTGAACCTTCGAGGAAGTCTTCAAATCATGTTGGTCACATATTAACTCATTCAGAACAGAATATCAAGAAGAAGGCAAAAAAGTCATAAAGATATTCGTAAGAAGACATGGGATATCACCAAAGGAGGTGAAGGAAGAGGAGGAGGAGGTATAAAAGAAATTCTGAAGAAATTGATACCATTGATGAATGTAAATTATTTTACATTATTTTTTGAATATTGTAACTGTTATATGATTTTAATAGAATGTATGTATTTCTTTTAAATGAATATGAGTTATGATATTGAATGTTGAGATTATTAACCTATAATGGTGAATGTCTTCGTATTCGATGTTACATGATAAAAAGTACTCATTTTAGAAAAAAAATAACTATGTTACACGACAATAAGTACTCATTTTAGAAAAAAACTATGTTACACGGCCAAAAAATAAGAGGAATCATACGTAAAAATAAGAAGATCATCTTTAAAATAATTTTAATAAATTTATTCCATAAGATTTGATAATTTTTCAATATTGACATATATATTTAGAGTATTGCCTAAAATTAATTATTTTTTTGAGTTATTTATCTTGTAAATGATAGATAAATATTTAATATAGATATATCATAATATATGTGACGGATAAATATATCTTTTTGTATTTTAAAAAATATTAAATGAACTCAAAATACACAAAATGGGAGGGAGGGAGAGAGGGGGTTGGTCCTTGCTTTAATTATTATTATTATTGCCAATGTAATAATAATCCCTCATCCATTACACTCATATTAGCATCCATATCTATGCTTAATTGCTAGCAGTGTAGATAAAAACCAAACGGTTAATCATATGTGTTTACATTTTAACATGATTCGAAAACCCATCCCTTCTTTTGTAACATTTTGTCAGTTCAAATTTCATTGCTATGATACATACATACATACATACATACATACATACATACATACATACATACATACATACATACATACATACATACATACATATATATATATATATATAAGAGGAAAGGGATCCTACTCCATGGAGTAGGTAACTTACATACTCCATTTCCTTTTTTTCTCACTTTTTTTATTTTTTTGAAAAATGCTTACATGGATTTTCATAACTATATCCCTTTAATATGTCATTCAAATTTCGTAAGAAACAAAGACTCGTATACCCTCCATCCGGAACAGGTAATTTTAACAATCTCAGATTTGTTCTAATTTACCTGTTCCAGATAGAGGGCATATTGTCTCTATTTCTGATGAAATTTAAATGGCATATTAGAGGGATATAATTATTAAAATCCATGGAAGCATTTTTTAAAAAATTAAAAAGTGAAAAGAATGGAGTAGGATCCCTTTCCTTATATATGTATATGAGGAAAGGGAGCCTACTTTGTGAAGTAGATAACCTTACCTACTTCACGTCCATTTTTAGCAACTTTTTTTATTTTTTTTGAAAAATACCACTGTGGATTTTTATAACTATATCCCTCTAATAGGTCAATCAAAGTTCATCAGAAACAAAGACTCTTACGGCCTCCATCCAAAATATGTATTTTTAATGGTCTTAGATTTGTTGTAAATTACCTATTCTCGATGGAGATTTCTGACGAAATTTGAATGATATATTAGAGGGATATAGTTATGAAAATCCACGAAATCATTTTTCAAAAAAATAAAAAATTGCTAAAAATGGATGTGAACTAGGTAAGGTTACCTACTTCACAAAGTAGGCTCCCTTCCCCCCCTCTCTCTCTATATATATATAAACACAAACACACATATAGGATAGGAAGTTTGCTCCTAGATGCATGTAATTTTACATGCATTGGGGCCTATAACTTTCACTTTTTTATTTTTTTCACAAATAGCACCATGCATATTCATCTATATATCCCTCGTATATGTCACTCCAATTTCATCAAAAATAGTGACTCTTACACCCTCCATCTAGAACAGGTAATTTGAAAGGTCTTAGAGTTGTTGTAATCGACTTGTTCTAGACGGAGGGCACAGGAGTCTCTGTTTCTGACGAAATTGGAATGACATATAGGAGGGATATATATGAATATACATGATGCAATTTTTGGAAAAAAAAATAAAAAAAGTCTGGGTGCATACTCTCTATTCTCTTATATATATTATCATAATTTTTTTTCACATGAAATAGTTAATAACATGTAACCTCTGCTCTACAGCTTTTCCCTCACATCTAAGTTCTGACATTCTGAATCTATGTGACCAGCGGAAGCATAAAATCTCAGCATGCCACATTAGATCTGAGTGTTATGCATGAATATCACTTCTGTTACTCAACCACAGTAAAAAAAAGAGCACACACAACAAGGATCATTCCGATCACTTTTTTTTACAAAAAGAAGTAGCCAAACACTAGCATAGCTTCAACATGATCGAAGAATGCAACTGTCAACCCTCTCCGCTGACATCAAAAAGGGTAGATGATCAGGTGATTTGAAAGCGACTTTGAAGTGGTTTTGATGACAACGAGACCTGTCAGTGCCCCCGTAAACCCTAGGGCATGTTTGGCCATGCGAAACCTGTCAAGATAAACAATATGATCATCTTGGAGGGCTCTTCCCAAGTTTCCGCCTCAATATGTGGCAGCCTTGACCACTCGATAAACTCAACCTTCCCCATGTTTTCTATGAATTCGTATGCACAATTGTTTGTTGTAGAACTGATTCATAATGTGGACAGCACTAAGGTCTGGTTCTGTTGGGTTACCCAAAAGAACCTTAAATTTGAGCTCTTTTCTGTGAGATAAGAGTTGAGAAGAGACTCATCATTTCCAAAACTCCTTCCAAAACGGGAACCCAAAAAAAGACCCATTACAGCTACCCAAGAAACCCTTGTAAGTCGAGTGAATAAAAATTGGCAACATTTCCGACCAACATAACAAAATATCCTCGATCAAACTTTCCACCTATACAACAAGCTACTTCAATGTCATTCTCCACTCGAGAGTAATTATCTACCCCACCATCTCTACCCATGCATTCCTAGGTTAGACTTTGTTGTGTGGATCCCATAATTCTTTGGTATACTATTTTCTAACCACATTCAAATAAACAAGTTAACATCAAAAAATATATTATAATTATAAAAATTTAACATAACTCATAATCAATGTGACATCACATTACATACCATTACAACCCTTCGAACAATCAAAACAATTACTATTCGCACAAGGATACTCCAACCCAACCATGTTACCAAACAACCCTATTATTATCATCTTAGGATTGGGAAGGAAATATGTAGCATTTGTAAATTTTTAATCACAAATAAGGTTTTATTTTGAATCCTCCCAAATATTTGCTTTCTTATCCTGAAAATTACCCTTATCTTGGTCCCTCTTTGATAAAATATTTTGAGGACCCGAAGGAAGTGTGGTACTCTACATGTTCACAACATGGACAGTATTGTGAGCTATATTCATACACCATGTCTCATAAACCTTCGAAGATAATATGGATCAATGAAACAAGTCTAATAAACCCTCCCACAAAATGTCACATGCCTTACTTGACACCTTACTGCGAATGCTAAAAAAATTGAAATCTAAAAAACCTTAGCTCACATGGGAACTTGGCGCAAAAGTCACATTTTCCTTACCTCCACGCACCACTTCAAAATAGTTACATGCTGCAACTGCCTCTATTTATGGAAGAAGAAGCGGTAGTATTCATTTCCTTGTGTTTTTGAAGCTGCAAAGATTTTGGTACCAAGTTTACAAGTGTTCTTCCTACTGAAATATCTGTTCATTCACATTTATTCTTTCATTTTGACTTTAAATATCTAGCAGAATGCATGTAAATACCACCAACTTGTGTGAATTAACATCTAACTTTAATACGTGGTTAGCATACAAATACATGTATTTAAGTCTAAAATAAAATAATAAATAAAAATAAGGGAGATATCCTTGATATTGACTGACCCTGAATCTTGAGAATAAGTCAAATATTGACTAGGTCAATCGGGAATAAAGTAGCATGATATTGTATAAAATAATGTACAAAAATAAAGGGAACCCCTAATTCTTTGAAATGCTATATACTGTGTAAATAACCCATGATTGCGCTATTTTATTTAGTAGTATACACACTTCAAACAATAAAGTGTTCAACACAAAACTTTTACATATTAATGTATCGAAAATAAGAAAAATATTAGCCAAGAAAAATCATGCACTATAGACTTGGTACGCACTTATGAAAAGGTAGAAAATCGAATTTAATTAATCAATATCTACTCTATATGAACTCAGAATGAACTAAACTTACGTTACTTCTATTTTAAATTAAATTATCCATTAAGTGGATGTAGTTTCATTTAATTTGGATCTAAGATGCAAAAGTTGACTTTTCGGGGGTACTACTATAATAAAATCAAATATTTATTTATATTTTTAACTGCCTTATAATTTTGAATCATTTTACGTACTATATAATACATACTAAAAATATAAATACAAATAAAAACATTCAAAATACACCCAGAATAATTACATCTAAATACATATGTATAATATACATATAATGTGCATACATCTATTTATTTATACATATGAACGAAATTATAAAAATACCCCAAAATATGTAAATGCATATTAAATGTTGGTGTAAATATATAAATTATGTAAATATGATATTATGTATATAAATAATTAAATAAAATAGAAATACCTAATGCACATGTATATATACCTATATATAATAACGTGAAAATGTGAAATAAGAGACTACATTAAAAAAGGTTGTAAAAATAAATAAAAAAAATCTTACAATAGTTTGTAAAATAATAAAAAATTCATGTTTTGAGATTTTTTAAATAAATTTATTTACTATTTTTTTTAGTTTCCCCTTATTTTCTAATCTGTTTTATCATGTAGTGGGCCTACGTGGGCCAATGGGAGCGCGTGATTTGTTGACCCCCCCCCAGTCAACACCTCCCCCGCACGGCTCCGAACCTCCTTTTTGTCAGAAATGTCGACCCCTCACTTTCTCTAAATTTCTACTCCATCTCCATGCTTCTGATCATCTCGAGACCTTCACTAAACTTGTGTGCAGGATCATGCTCTACCACTCCCTAGTGTTGGGTTCCACCACCCAATGTCGATTCAATCACAAATCCGAATGTCAACTTCCTCCATCTTCTTCCTCTATAAAATAAACCCCAGGTCCTCCAACCTAATTTTGATCCATTTTCACCATTGTAACCCTAAGAGATCTTTAGCTGGAGGTAGTCCCTTGTGACATTAGGAGCAATCCCTTATCTCACAATGAGGAAAAGGTGATCATTGTGAGATCTAGAAACCACCGATGGTGCACCGCCAGGTTCTCTACTCCAGACATTCCAGATCATATGAGTTGTTTACCTTAGTCGTTTAGTTTCGCATTGTATTTATAAGCTTAGATTTGCAATTTATTTCATTTGTTTTTATTTAAAATCATCAAAATCCCAAAAACTATAGTTCGTCGGAGCACTAAGCTCCGATCTCTATCTCCCATTGAGCTACACCTTGTTTCGACTCGCCTTCAACCCCATCATCTTCCTCTACACTTCTACATCAACTGCATTTAGCCAAATCATCTCAAATGTACAAGATACGAGCCCCCAGGTCCCTATATTTTGCCCTTCATCGAAGACCATCATTCCACCTCCTCTACTGTTTCCGTCCAAGAACCAAGTCAAGGTGTGTAACCTTCGAGCTGCGAGTGTATACGTGCAGGTACAAGCCTAGGAGAGCCTTATATGGGGTGATTCAGGTTAAGCTTTAGACTTCCAAGTGCAACCTTGCTTTTCGCCAACCTCCAGGCCTCCTCAGATGAGGACATTGGACACATCTGGGCTCATTTGTCGACGTGGGAAGCTTCTAGGAAGCTAAATCACCTCTCAAAAGCTCCAGAGGTGGTCGGATGTAGGAGATAAATCGAATTTAAGCTCTCCAAGGGTCGTATTCTTTGATGTTCTTGTTGAGCAGCAGCCACCATCATATGAGCACCACATGCTAAGTCTAATCTCCACCCTTGGATTGAAACGAAATGGTGTATCGCTAGCACCGTTGGATCAGACACACGCATCACACACGCATCCTTATGGTATATTTCGCTCGAGCCCTCTATATATTTTTGTATTTACTTTTAGTCTTGTAAATAAATATAATATGTAAAATAAGTAGGTTAAATTGTAGTTTAAACCTCGAACTTTTTTATATTTGCACTTAGGTCCTTTGCCAGGTCACCTCACGTGGTCCACCACATGAGGAACTTTGGGAATTTTGAATATTTTACCTTGAACTTTAAGGACATATTATTAAATGAAAGTTTAGTTGGATATTTGCAAATAGGTCCTTTTTCTAATGTATATTTTATTTCTTGTAGTTTGTTTGTATTAAATATCTCTTTTATACCAAAAATAGTGGAAACTTATGTTGTATGCCTAGAACATTGCTTGATCCCATATATTTTTTGTTAGGGTTTTAGCTTTATTTTCCTATTTTTAAAATACAAAAACATGCATTATTTCTCTATTTAGCAATTAAAAATCCATAAAAAATGAAATATATCTCCAAAAACAAAATATATATATTGGTTATATTATATTATATTCCACACCATATCCAAAAATCACTAAGAAACAAAATATAAAAACTTCAAAACCCTGAAAATCTTATAAAATTTAGCAACATTTCTATAAAAATCTAAAAAAATATTTTTCTGTTGATAAAGTTTCTTTATTATATATAGTATATATAAAGAATAGTTTGAGGATAAATTTAGACTTATAATTATTTATGTGAGCCCCTTAGGATCAGGGTACCCGTTTACACTACTTTTGCGGCATTTTATTCACATGAGATCACACAAGTCGCAAAAAAACAGGGAAAAATTTTCGCGCAGTTATATTTCCACATGACATTCATATCCACAATCATAACCACAAGCTAATAGAGACAAATGCCACCAGAAATTCATTTCATTAATTTTCATATAATTTTACAACACGTACAATGTCTGCTACTACATACAATATCCCAAAAAAATCTGACTGAATAGAAGGGAAACATTTTACATTATCAACCGAACCAAAAACTGAGACAAAAGAAATCATATCGTCTAGTATACACCCTGTCACCTGGAGACATGAACAGTTACTGATCAGCATGCCTCTTGCCTGGCAAAACATGTTTAGGAAATAAGAGGCATCAGCGGTTGCTGGTACCTCCTAAAAACTTATAAATAACAGGCATTTAATTATTTTCAAAAGCAAGCAAGTAGAAAGGTATAAATGGTGAAAAAAAACTACCAGTACTTGCGTAGAGAATGGTTTTCAACTGTTTGGTATGTAGTTCACCGGTTCACCCACTTTTTCCCATTCTTCTCATATATATATTTATATAAAGTTTAGATGACAGACCCTAACATATAATGATTTCCTGCGTTTTAAAGATCATGATTCTGGGTCCTAGAGATCATTTGGTGGAACTTGATGGCACATGTAATTGCTAATTTCTTGTCATTGAGATTATGTTATGGTTTTCGATAATGGACTGATATGATGATGGATTTAATCCTTAATTCTATTTACTCATTTTAAGTTGGTGGATAGTCCGTGGTCTTGGTCTGTGTGTAACCTCACACTATGACTCTAAGGTATTAAAAGTACCTTAGGGTTGGGGTTCCTGCGTAGGCATGCGATATTGTGTAATGCATCCTAACTAAGTTCCCAACACGTCCACTAACTTAAAGGGATTTTGAATTCAGATTATAGTCACCTCCAATCAACTTAATTTTAATTTTAATTTCCTTCAAACCTTCACTGTAACTCTCTCAGATGAAACTCTCGTTGTTTAAAATGTAGGTATGGATGATCTGGATGTAGAATCGCCAAGTCTGGTTGCGAAAAAAAACTCAAGCGGTGAAGAAGCCTACAAATGGCTCTTCCGTCTCGCCCTCTAATTGGAAGTGCGGTCCAATAGAGGGATAGGTCTACTCCCAAACTACGCCACTGAGACAGGTGAGAGAGACTTCTCAGAAAAGTCACTCTAGAAAACGGCACTACTAGTACGGGCAACTGAGCTCGTACGTAAAACTGAAAAACCGAGGATCCCCCACCTGGGTATCCTAAAGCAACAGGTCAACGGAGCTGGTCTGATCCCAATGAGTTGTAAAAACACTGCGAGCTCACGTAAAAACCGAAAAGGGACTGGGATCCTAGACCCGCGTACTTGGCGGCCGCTGCCCAAACTGGGCTTCCTATCTTCCGCCCAGTTGAGGGTCACCGCACCCTCGCATAGTCAGGTGAAGGAGTCACCATGACCGGCACTAAATTATAAGTCATTACTGATTCACAATCATCTTTACTTGGATGACTACTCATCTCTTTCTCAACTCTATATGTGGTTAATCGCATAGATCTAGATCTCTTGGTCAACGATCGTATTGATATTACTTTATGATTGCCTGAACAAGTATATGTCTTTTGTCATATTGATGATATATATATAAATGGTAGATCATAATAATGAATTAATTGATGAGGATTATTTGGCATAATGATCTCAATAATAGATTTTATGACTTTCTAAAAGAATGGTATTAACATTGTAATATCTTGTATTTCAAAACTCTTATATAGGGTCATGAGAATTCCACTAAATATTGATACAGTTTTAACTTTTAAGCATATTACACACTAATTCCTTAATGTTTCTTTATAATCATGGTCTCTAACACTAGTTAAGATATGAAAGTTAAGATGATTTGATGCTAATGCTCCTAGCTTCTTCTATATATATATTTGAAATTGTTGCACATACTTCTTTACATATATATACATATATACAGTAACAAGAATTTAGGACTTCCAACCCAAATTTTTCTTCTATATATATTAAATTTCTAAACATATTTCTTTATAAATATACAGTAACTGGAAATTAAAACTGTCAGTCCATTATTTTTTGCAATTCAGTAATCAGAGAATTTAAACTTTCAGTATTATATTTATTTATACCCAACAGATACATGTCCATATTATTCTCTTTTTTTACATTTGTATAGCAGGGAATTGAAATCTTAAATTATTATTATTATTTAACTAAATTTTAAGAACTATAGGCTTTCTCCCATTTTAGTTAAAAGAATAAAAACCTCAAGCCTGATCATGACAAATTATCACGACTCCTCATTCTACCCAAACCTTCGTTATTTAATAGCAGAAACAATTTCCATCTGATATCTACAAAAACGATTAACAAATAACCACCAACTTAAGAAAATAGATGCCAAGGTCAAGGAAAAAAACAACAGCATCATCTATTACAAGAAAGTGCACAACTGAAATCTATGAACAATTTTTTTTATTTTGTGAAGTCTGCAGTCACAATTTTTTATTTGCCAAGATCCCTTCAAGTGAACCCCCAAACCGTTAACAACCATATATCCACCAACCATGTTTTTCTTTATTTTTTTACTACAAGTTTATTTTCTTAAAAGAAACTCACTGGTATGTATATATTTTGATTACTTTTAAAAGCTTAAAATCCATGCCAAAGAACATTTCATAAGATATGTTTTATTTACAAACTAATTCCTTTACACAGAACACGGACAATACTTTAAATTTGAAATTTCTTTTGACTTTTAACCTAAATTTTCATATTGACGTCAGAACATAAATCTTCAATCCAACATATATATATAAGGTCTTATGGAAACATCTCATCAGACACTACTTTCATAATTCAAGAGTACTAAACTCAAATTATATACATAGAAGACTGATATGGGTTTGCAGGACCATATTTAAATTTTATATAATAGATAGATATAGACATTTTGATCTTGATCATACATGCAATTGGGTTTTCAGGATTAGCAAAAGAAGGAAGTTGAAAATGCACATGTAAGCAGCAAAGATAGGTTTGGGATTGTACCTATTTATTCTATATATCCAAATTTTTGAGATCCAAAGCATGCAGGAGCTCTAGACAATTCTTCTTCAGATGCATGCAGCAGATGTAAGCTCCTTGGATTGCTCAATGTGAAGCTCCAGTGAAGGTTTTTGCTGTAGATTTGCACAATAGAAAGGTTCCAGCAGAAGAAGGGCTCCAACGGCTGAAATGTTTGGAGGATTTGGGGCTTATGGTTCTATTTATAAGGGTAAAGATATCCTAACAATGTGCCACATGGAGGGACAATTAGCCAAGTGGGAATGAAAGAAAAAGGCCAAGTGGGTGGACACTAGCAGACTTTGCTACTGTTCTGGATTTTTTTATTTTTTTATTCATTTATTTGAAATGTTAAAATATGATCGTATTCGTGCCTCGAACACCGGACTTCGACGTGCAATATCCCGATTTGATCGTCTCTGAACACCGATCAATATGAGTATAATATTGGTATACTTTTGAGGAAGTTTGGATGCCCGAACATTTCGAGATACGGTTTCGGTTTAAGATTAAATTTTGTAATTTAAAAATATCAAATGAGCCCCGATTAACAAACGGTCAATTCCGTTGGTCTTGTATCGTCGAATCGGATCTAATGACAGTCTCGGTTCGTTTTGCGGTTCCCAAATTTGCGTCGCGGCTTTTTCGTGGTGCGCATTACGAAGCGATCGATTTTCGGTCGATTTCGTCCGAACAACTTTTGATTCACGACCAATTAGTCGATATAAGTCATCTGATGCCGACTGACAACATTATTGGGTTAATCGGATCTTATTCGGGTCAAGTTCGGGTTTGTTAGAATTTGGATGTTACAATTATAAAAACCTCAAAGGGAGTCTCGTCCTCGAGACTCGAGTCAAGGTCATTAGATGTTCTTGTTTGAATTTCACATGCCATAAAAACCTCAAAGGGTTTTAATCCCATAAAAACCTCAAAGAGAAAACAAGCCATATATTTTAACATATATCTAATTACATAAGCTTGTTTTGATTTTTACCTTAGAAAAGTTGCGGGTATCGTGCCCGCATGTCGGCTCCTGTTTCCCATGTCGCCTCTTCGACTCAGTGACGGTGCCACAAAACCTTGATCAATGAAATCTCTTTGCTACGAAGCTTCTTGACAGCACTGTCAAGTATCTGGACTGGCTTCTCCTCATAAGTCAGATATGGCTCCACGTCTAGGTTCTCATAACTGATGATGTGCCGAGGGTCGTGCACATATTTCCTCAGGTTGGATATGTGGAAGATGTCATGAACACCAGAAAGATGTGGAGGAAGGGCTACCCGATAGGCCACCTTCCCCACTCTAGCCAGAATCTCAAAAGGTCCAACATATCGCGACACCAGTTTGTCATGAACACCGAATCTCTACACTCCCTTCATAGAAGATAAACGGAGAAATACCCAATCTCCAACCTATAATTTATAGGAATATCACTAATATGAGATTAAGTTAATTTTAAAATAAAGGAAAGAGAAGAAGACTGGATACCTAAAACTCCAAATCTCTTCTCCGACGGTCTGCATAGCTCTTCTGGCGGCTCTGTGCCGTCAGAAGTTTCCGTCTCACAAGATCAACAGTTCTCGCAGTCTCCTCCAAGAGATCTACAGAATATAGAGCATGATCCCCTACCTCACGCCAACTGAGAGGCGTGAGGCATCTCCGCCCGTATAGGGCTTCGAATGGTGCCTTGCCAATACTGGAGTGATAGCTGTTGTTGTGCGTGAATTCCACTAAGTGCAGATGGTCCTTCCAGGACCCTTTTCCAGTCCAAAGTGCAAGCGCAGAGCAAATCCTCCAATGTCTGTATGGTGCGCTCACTCTGCCCGTCTGTCTGTGGATGATAAGCAGAACTCATCTTTATCTCCGTCTGTAGTGCTGACATGAACTAGTGCCAATAATGCAATGTAAATCTTGAATCCCTGTCAGACACCACCTCACATGGTATACCATGCAGCCTGATAATGTTCTGTACATAGAGCTTGGCCAAGCTGGATGGAGTGTAAGTCGTGTTGACAGGCATGAAATGGGCTGACTTGGTCAACCTATCAACAACGACCCAAATGGAATCATGGCCACCTGGTGTCTTCGGCAATCCTGTGATGAAATCCATAGAAATGCTCTCCCACTTCCACTCGGGAATGGGGAGAGACTGCAGTAATCCTGGTGGTCTTCTGTGCTCGACCTTGACCATCTGACAGGTCATGCATCTGCTAACATGTAGCGCCACATCACGCTTCATTCCATCCCACCAAAAATGTCGGCGCATGTCACGGTACATCTTCGTGCTACCGAGATGAATGGATAATCGTGAACTATGTGCCTCATTAAGAATGTCTCTTGACAACTCCTCATCATTGGGTACAACGACCCGTCCTGCCTTCCATAAAATAGACTCCATCACAACAAAATCATCAAATTCGTCCTTGATGGCGCACATGAATCTATCTCGGATCCAAGGATCTGTCTTCTGGCCCTCTACGATACGATCCCAAAGGTTGCTGTATTGAGGAGGCACGACGGTAGAAATGGATGCGCTCTCCTGAGGATGCCAATCGCTCAAAGCTACAAGCGTATCCCACGTGTATAGCTAGTTCACCGTACCCTCTGCATGCGCTCTCCTGCTAAGTGCATCAACCACGACGTTTCCCTTACCGGGATGGTAAGAGATCGTGCAATCATAATCCTTCAGCAGTTTGAGCCATCTGCGCTGCCTCATATTCAGCTCCTTCTGATCAAAGATGTATTTTAAACTCTTGTAATCTATGAAAATCTCGAAGTTCACCCCATATAGATAGTGGCGCCAGATCTTCAAGGAGAAGATAACTGCCGCCAACTCCAAGTCATGTGTGGGGTAGTTCCGCTCATGCGGTCTCAACTATCGTGATGCGTAAGCAATCACCTATCTTCTCTGCATCAACACTATTCCTAGACCTTCTCCAGATGCATCTGTGTAGACTGCATAGTCCTGAGTGTCTGAAGGAAGAGCAAGAATAGGTGCTGTAGTCAATCTCTCCTTCAGTGTCTGGAAGGCCTGCTCACATAAATCGTCCCATATAAATGGGACTCCCTTCTACGTCAATCGTGTCAGAGGGCGAACAATGCGTGAAAATCCGCTGACGAAGCTTCTGTAATAGCCCGCTAATCCGAGGAAACTATGAATCTAAGTAACTGTCTTGGGCTGCTCCCAAGTCATGTCTGCCTCAATCTTCGCACGATCAACCGCGACGCCTGCTCCAGAAATAACAAGCCCTAGAAATGAGACCTGGGATAGCCAGAACTCACACTTGCTCAGCTTTACATACAACTTGTGCTCTCGTAATGTGTCTAAAACAATCCGTAGATCATTCATGTGATCCCATTCATTCTGTGAGTATATGAGCACATCATCAATGAATACCACTACAAACTTGTCCAAGTATGCACGGAAGATCCTGTTCATCATATCCATGAAAGCCGTAGGTGCATTAGTGAGCCCAAACTACATCACCACAAACTCGTAGTGTCCATAGCGAGTCCTGAAGGCTGTCTTCAGAATATCTGACTCGCGAATCCTCAGCTGATGGTAGCCTGAGTGAAGGTTGATCTCTGAGAACACTGAAGATCCTTGGAGCTGGTCAAACAAATCATCGATGCGTGGCAAAGGATAACTGTTATTCACCGTTCTCTTGTTCAGTTGCCTGTAATCGATGCACAGTCTCATGGATCCATCCTTCTTCTTGACAAATAGAACTAGAGCACCCCAAGGTGAAGTGCTCGGCCTCACGAATCTCAAGTCAAGTAACTCCTGCAACTGCACCTTCAACTCCCTCAACTCAACTGGTGCCATGCGATATGGTGCCATATGTGTATCTGATAGTAATGTGATCTCGAACTCGATCTCTCTCTCTCCGGAGGTAATCCTAGTAGCTCATCAAGAAATACATCCAGATATTCTGACACTACTCGGATGTCATGTGTCATTGGCTTCTGGTCAGATACCTCCCGAACAAATGCAAGGTATGAATCACAACCCTGATCAACATGTCGCTGGGCTCGCAATACTGAAATGTACTCCACGGTGGAGTCATGTACAATACCCTCAAAAGTAAACTCGGGTAGATCTGGAACCCTGAAGACAACCGTCTTCCTAAAGCAATCAACAAGTGCATGATGAGCGGATAACCAGTCCATGCCCAAAATCAAGTCGAACTCATCAAGCTGCGGTAGTAGACAATCTGCGAGCATCTCGTGTTTGCCAATCAGCATGGGCAAGTGCATGACTATTAGAGAAATGACAAACAACTGGACACATGGACCTCAGATGTGATATGGAGAAGAGAGAGTCTCTGCGACTCTACCTAAAGAAGCAAGTAGCCTCGAAGAAAGAAAAGAATGCATTGCACCATAATCAAATAGAACAAAGGTCCTTCAAGACTGAGGCCATACCTTTCACCACAGTAGCCGTTGAACGTGCCTGCTCCTCTGTAATTGCATGTAAATGCCCCTGCCTGGCTGGTGCGACACTAGAACCTGCCACACTCTGCATCTGCCTCTGATGCGGTCGCCTCAAGCTGGAGTTCCTGCTACGGAAACTCCCTGAGCGTTGTGCCTGAGGCTGCGACTGTGAAGGTTGTGGCTGAGCTCACCAGAATCCTGTGGGCACTTGATGAATCTGTGATTCATCACTTCAAAAGTCAAAAAAATAGAGCGTTGTTCCCGAGTAAATAGAGGCATATTTCCCTTTATAATGCATAAATAGCATTCATGCATGCATACATAATACATGCATTTTAGCAGACCATTTGCATTTAAATAAGAAGCCAAAACCCCTTGTAAAATATCCACTTACCAAAATAACCTCTTCCTTATAATATGTACTCCTTAGTTAATAATATAGGGAAGAAAGCCAAAAATCCCCCTTGTAAAATAGCCAATAAAGCCCTAGAATCTCTGGATCAGAAAATACACATAAATCCCTCATACAAACTCCGAAATAGGTCTACTCACTCTTAGAATACTACACATTAAAAGACCTTTAAAATGAGACTAATTTCATCCAATTTGGAGCTCGTATGAGAAAGTTGGGTTTTTGGGCCTCTTTGTATACTACATATATGTATAAATTGTATCTTTGTATTTTTGTATCATACTTGACCTCATCTCCATCTTTGGTCAACATGAAACTTGTAGATCTCATCAGGATCTACAACTTTCAAGTTTGGGGTTTCTCTAAATTCGGCTCCCTCTTCTCTCTACCTTCATTTTTTGGTCCAACCAATCACAGCAGGCCACGTGGCACCCTCTGGTTGCGCCACGTAGCCCGCTGCCCTTGCCTCATTCGCTCGTAGCCACAGCCGTTGGATTACCTTCCTAATCCAATGACCAAGCCTTTTCCACATACGCCCCTCAGTTGACCGTCAGATCAGAACCCCCGCCTCATCTCCATCGTCCATTCGCGCCTCTCCCTCATCATGCCACGTGGCGCATTCCGCGCCATCAGATCACGCTCCTGTCGATTCATCTGGGCCGTTAGCACCGCAGGTACCTGGACCGTCCGATTAAACACCCGACTCCCATCTTAACCATCCATCAGCGTCGAGTCCTTAGCGCACCATGTGGCGCTCGCAACGCCCTCGGATCGCCACAGCCAGATCTAATCTCAACCGCTCCAGCCCGCCTCGATCACCACCGTTGGATCACAAGATCCAACGGTGGAGACTTCGTCTCCTACCTCGGGTGCCCCTCTCTCCCACGTTCTCTGCCTTGCGGAAGGGGCACCCCCTTCCTATTTTCAGCCACGCTCCATCCACCGTCGCCGAGCACCACACCCTCCACGATGGCCCCCACTCATCCCTGATCCTCGCTAGCCAGTCCATCACCCACGCAGACCTCCAGCTCTCTCCCACAAACTCCATAAACCTCGCCCCATCTCCATTCCAGCCGAGACCTTCGAGCTATAAATACGTGCCCTCCGGCCATCGTCGCACCCATCCGCCCCTCGTGAGAGACGCCCCGAGCTCGGAGCTTCCAATTAGTGACAGGAATTGCGAGTATCCTCGAGCGAAAACGTCCGTCTTCTCCGGCGAGATCCTCGGCCTCCGCCGAGTCGCAGCCCTCCTCCGCCGAGCCGCTGCTTGAGCTCAGGGATCCACCGCCCCTTCGAGCGATGACCTGGAACTCAAGGAAGAGCTCCAATCCCCAGGTGAACGCCTCCATCCCTTCTTGATCTTCTCTTCATTTTTCTTCGCTTTTTCTCGCTTTTTCTTCGCCGCCTATGGCCACCTTCTCGCCTCCATTCCATTCCGCCGAGCTCCGCGTCGGAGCTCCCATCTTCGCGGTGACCTTCATGCTCTCCGACGATGCATTGCATCGTTCATCGATCTCCAGCTCCGCCGCCTGGCCGGAGCAACATCGCCAGCACATCTTCCTCCGCCTTAGGCCTCGCCGACCATCCCACCACCTTCACGAGTGCACGCACAAGCTTTGGCTCCCTCTCTAACGCCTGCAGGTACCCATCTGTTCACTGAACGGAGCTTCGCCGGAGCCGACTTCGAGCTTCATCGCCATCGACTTCAGATAGCCCTCTTCCGCTCCTGAGACCATCAGGACCTTCGCCGCATCACCACGAACCTTCTGGGATAGCTCCGAGCAATCGGAGAGCTTCATCGACTCTAGGAGGAACGGGCGGAGGGACGACCCCTTCGCCGGAGCCCCGCCAAGTCCTCCGTAGGAGGAGGAGGACCGTTGAGGACGGAGGTCCAGCCACCGTTCGATCATCTTGATCGAACGGTCCCACGACGTCCACGTAGTCATCGCCAAATCATCACTCCACCGTTGGATCGACCAGTGATCCAACGGCTTGCAGCGAGCCACGTCGCCATCTCCATCGAAGCCAGGAGCCGTTGGATCAACTAAGATCTAACGGTGTCTTGTCTCGCCACGAGTCTTCACCGCCATCCGTTGGATCGAGATCGATCCAAGGGTTCACAGCGCGCCACGCAGCCCCGGTCCGAGCCTCTTCTCTCGGATCACCCGAGCCTCACTCCAGACCTCCAGAAGTGCCCGAGCCGAGCCCCGAGCCTCCGCAGCTACCCGAGCCTAGGCCGCCCCACGTGAGGAGCACGTGCGGCCTGGGAACTTTACACAGAGGCCCATGGAACTTTCAGATATTGTGAATCAGTCCCTATGAAGCAGACCACGTGAGGAGCACGTGCCTTGTGGAGAATTTGCACTCCAGCCCTCAACATTTTAGGTAATTGCACTTAAGTCCCTGTCAGCATATTTGCTTTATGTAATTTTATTTTCTTGTATTGCATTTACACCCCTGTGTTTGCACGCATCCCTAGGTTGCATTTTGCATCATTTTTCAATTCTAAAAGTTGCATTTTGTTGAGAAACTTGTCCTCTATTTATTGTGCCACGTGTCATATTTTTGTAATTGCAGTATATTTTTAAATGAATTAATTGGTTGATTTGTGGAATATTTTTCCCAGTGACACCTTTTAATTTCTAGTTAATTTTCTGTGATTTCAAAAATCCTCAAAAATTCACAATAGCTCTAGGATAGTGAACTTAACTTTGCATAAAATTTTCATGTCATTTGCATACATATCGAGGCCTGAATAATTTGTTGAGTGATTTTCTCATTTTAATTTTAATAAATTCATTTCACATTGAAATTAAGATTTGTCAATTTTCCTGGATTCCTTATCATTAGAGTTATCTAGGATAATTTTATCTTCTGAAAAATTTGTGATTTATTATTTAGTAAAAATTAATTAGTGAAAATCACCTTGTCTGCATGTTTAATTCACAGTAAATTCATTTAGTGTCTAAAAATTCCCCAAAAAATAGGGTAGCTTGGTTTCATCATCATTAATCATCTGGCCAATTTTTAGAATTTTTGGACTCCATTTGATACCTTAATTGAATTAACATCAAATTGGCTTGTTGGTTGCATGTGTCCTGCATAGAAATTGAAAAAGAACAAAAAAAATTAATTCCCTGAAAATCCAACACTTGATTTTTGCTAAAATTTACCTAAGGAGACATATGCCTCCTTGAGTTTGACCTTGGAATTCCACCAAGTAAAAAAATCTGCCGCTTGAAATTAACTTGACATTAATTAATAGTGGTTTTTGATTAGCCTCTCATATCCGACTGCAACGAACGAAATTAAATTAATTTGGACATTAAATTGCTCGAATTAACTAAGGGTGCGGGGCGGCTATCAAAATGGCGCTGTTGCTAGGGAGGCACGGCTTAGGTTAATTTTTAGTGAAATTCAAAGTGATTGATTCTCTTTCCCCGAGTAGTCTGACCCCCGGTTTCTTGTAATTATATTCTCTCTTTTATTTCTTTGCATTATTTTATTTTTGAGTCACTCTCTGACCTCACTCTTTTTCTGTACGAGGAACGCGAGGAGTCGAAGACGCTTCGGCGATCGAGCTTTTTAATTGAGTGAATAGAGAGGCATTGTAATTTCTGTTTATTTTATTTTCTTTTTCACATCATTTCCAGCGGTTCCCGTTTGGGATCTCGCGCGTGTAAGTATAGTGGAACTGTGTCCCGTGTGCTGTGTGGATGAATGTAAATTAACTTTCACTAGCAGCTCCCCGAGCCAATCTAGGAACTGCTTGTGCTCGTAATCATTAGGACCACACAACTCACTTAAAAGACGCACTTAGACCGCAGGACTTAGCTAAATTAACCTGTTCTTCACGCTAATAGAACTGCTTGTCTAGGAGCGTCTTTCATCGCCTGCATTTGCATATAGTGTAAAAAGATCTCAATTCTGTTCTGCATCCTGCATAAAAGCGAAGGGATCACTGTAAGTATTCTCTACTCAGCATACGCATCATTGTTTTTAACTTGCATCGGCCTTTCTCGATTTCCCCCTCTGATTTTATCACATTTAATTAAAAAGGAAATTGGGACTGTCCGATAGGCGTGCTGTGTGGTTGACTTAAGCAAGTGATAACTTAACTTAAAATCGGGACTGCTAAACAGTATTGACCAAAAAAAGGAATAAAACTTGAAAGTTATTTGCGGGAGATTAATCCCCGACCTTGTTTTCACGCTGAGTGAGGGTACTTGAGTGTGTGTGAACACCTTAAGGCAGGGCCCAAATCCCCGCCTTCCATATCACATTCTGACTGATCCTAGCAAATATCACAAGTCGAATAATTTTAGATTCATTGACTAGTACCAAGTAGCCTCCGCCTGTCTCAGGTAGATAGGGGCGAAATTGCGGTACTTTGCGACAAGTTGCCAGTAACCCCCCGGGGTGAAGTTCCGGCCTTGTCAGCCTCCGCCTGCTTGTAGGTAGATAGGGGTGTGGTCATTGAATCCATCGACATGGGATAGGAGCGAAGAAAGGAAGGACCGGCGGTATCTTAGGTGACAGGTTAAACAGGGAAGACGCATCCGGCTCTAAGCCGACTTCCCTATAGGCCGCGTAATCCTTGCTATTTTTGCTTGAAGATCACACTTAAAAACTACAAGATTAATTGGATTCGATTTCGAGTCCTTCACTGTGTTGAGTATGAAACCATGGTTTTTTGGATTGATTTGCTTGCTTCAGATAGGAGTCAAATCCTATCTTCTTCTCGTCACATTAAGATGAGCAACTGGGGAGATCTCGACGCGTTATTTACCGATCTCTCTATGAGTCCCCCATGTACCTCATCTTCACCGGTCCAAGCGCACCTTGGACCACCCAGGACTCATGACCCTCTTGAGTATGGTTCCCTCATACTCAGGGTGGTTACTCTCAAACCAACCCTTTCATCTCCTCCGAGATTACCGAGGAAGACCATTGTCTCGGTAATCTCTTCCTTGATTTGTCCTCTGACACCAATCTCATTTCCCAACCAGGACTAGATGACAAGATGCCACCAAGGATGCCACCAGATGAGGATCAAATACGACAGATTCTTGCTCGTCTTGCCGAAGCCGAACAAAAGAATGCAAATCTCATAGCGCAGATGGGACAGATTATAGTAGCTAGAGGAATCGACCGACCAATGGTCGATACCTATAACCCGACGGAGAACGAAATCCAGAATTGGTTAGCACCAGCGGTTCCCGCCCAGGCATTCGAGCTGAAGCCCCACTTCCTTAGTCTGCTTCCGAAGTTCAACGGAAACATAAATGAAGAACCATACACTTTCCTCTGTGACTTCGAGCTGGTGTGCAATAATCTTAGCCATCCCAATGTTGGCCAAGATTATATTCGACTGAAGGCCACCCCTTTTGCCTTAGGAGATAAGGCTGCTCATTGGCTGAAGAACATAGGGGTGGTATGTACTACCTGGATGCAGTTCAAGGACCTATTCTTGAAAAAGTTCTACACTCTCAGTAGGACTAACCAGATGAGAACGAAGATCGCCAGCTTTGCTCAAGGACCCAGTGAACCTTTCCATGACGCTTGGGATAGGTTCAATGATTTAGTGCAGAAATGCCCCTGCCACGGCATTTCAAAGGCGATCTTGGTCCAGACCTTGTTCTATGGTCTAACCCCGGAGATGCAGGGGTTAGTCAGTGCCGCCTGTGGAGGAAGCTATCTGAACAAAAACGAGCACGCTGTATGGAAAATTCTGGAGCAGATGGTGGAAACCGGCAGGTCGCAGGCCACTAGGGCCTATCAGTTGTCTCCCTCAATCCTATCCAATGAGACAACCCGAAGGACTGTAGCAGATCTGACCGAGGACCTCATTCCCAACATGGGGATGATTGCTGGCAAGCTAACCATGGTCGAGCAGATCCACAAGAGAGTCGCAGAACTTGAGTCTCTTTCGCGCCTACCGAAGTAAGTGGAGGAACTTTCTGAGAAGGTAGCTAAGATAAAGCTACCTGCCCATTCTGCACCACCTGTACATGTACATCGCGTCCATCTTGTACAGGAACATGCACCGGGATCTCAGAGTAGCTGGGATCAGACTTACACCCAGCAGAACCAACATGCACCCCCACAAGTGGAGACAGGATACGAGGAGCCTCCGCAAGTGTACGAGATCAATCTCACTGCCCATCCCCACCACCGATTGTCAGGCAGGCCGAAATAGGGAAGGATCAGCCTCACCGCCCATCCCCAGCCTACCAAGAAACCAGACCCGTTCCCACACCACGCTTTCAGTCCAGGACAAAACAAGGGTACCAGCCTCAGCAGTACCAGCAGCAACAGCGCATCTATCAGTAGGTGCCAGCACCGTCCCATCAGCAGCAACAATATCGGCATGGCCAGCAGGACCAATACCGAACCTCGTCCGCACAGCCGCAAGCCCAGCCCACCGAATTGGAGTCTCTCACCTTGGCGATCCAGACCATGTCTGATAGGGTCCAACAGATGCAGAATGACTACCTGGACATGAGAACCGATATCAATCAGGTCTCTCGTACCCAAGACCAACAGATGGCGCCAAAGACCCCAATTCCCATACAGGTTCTGGCCAACCCGAACCGCTTACACCATGGCCAGAACCGACCTCGAGATCAGGTATATTATTCAGATAGTTATTTATCTGAACATGAGATCCTTTCGTACGATAATGTAAATCATATGTCCCTCAGGAGCGGAAGGACCGCGACCATACCTGATCGGGCACAGGCGCAAAAGGAAGGAGCCTCCGAGACTCTACCTAAGGAGAACTCGGAGGAAGAAGAGGAGGAGCATCACCACCACCACCGTCGGCAGAAGAAGAGGACATATGAGTCCTCAAAGCAGCATTCTCGCATCCGCATGGAGTTCGACGAAACCGATGAAGAGCCCGCACCTCCATCTGAGGAGGATCGTCCAGCAGTCGCGGAAAAAGCATCACCGGTTTCGCCTCAGCATTTTCATTTCAGTCAGAGTCAGAGTCCTAGTTTGTTTCAGAGTCAGAGTCATGTAAATAACTCAGTTCCTGATCTTAATGAGAATCTTTCAGTTTCTGACATGAGTTGGAGTCAATAATCCCTTTCCCCCGAGCTCTCAAGGGTGGAAAGAAGAAAACCAAAAAAATCCAAAAAGATGACCCTGAGATGGCAGAGTCTGCAATAAACACATCAAGGTCACAATCCCCTTTGTCAAGTTTGTGGAAATGACCCCTGCATTGCAAAAATACCTTAAGGTGAGATGCACACCTACTAGGGTTAGCAGGAAGACCAAAGGTCGTGTTGAGAAACACGTTTTATCAGTAGCCACGACTTGTGCAATAAAGAACTCGTTTCCAAGGAAACGAAGAGACATGGGTGCACATTATGTAGTGAGTCATGTTGATGACATCGTGTTTGCACGCACTCTCCTGGACAATGGTTCCTCAATCAATCTGATGCCTACAGCCCTCTATGAGCGGCTTAATCTCGGACCTCTTAGGAAATCTAGAGTTCTTCTACAGTTTGCTAACAAATCAACCAAGAGGTCCAAAGGAGAATTGAGGAACATTGTCATCAAAGTCGAGGGGCAAGAATACATGGTAGACTTCACTGTCCTGGATATGGAAACCCCTCGCAATTGGAGAGATTCCCAGATCATTCTAGGTAGGCCCTTCCTCAGAACAGCAGGGGCCTTATTTGACTATAAGATCGGGAAGATTCAGTTCTAAACTCTAGGCGGAGATGAGGAACTTGAAATGAAGCAGACAAAATGGCAGAGACTGGATTCAGAATCCAGCACCGAGTACTCTTCTACCGGAACAAACTGCGAGCATGTAGACTTAGTTGGGCCATGGAGACAGAACCTAACCAGCACCGATGTGTCCATCTCTTCCGAAGATGATCCAGTGCATGAGTCAGTCTGCGAGATCCTCAGGAACGAGTACAGCTCTGAGCCTGCATCGCCCTACATCTTCGATGACGTAGAGGCCCAGTTAGGCCTGTCAGTCCTTACATCTCTAGGATAATCGGAAGATGAGGATGACGAGTCGGACGAGGCGTTTGCCGATTGTATGGAGACCTTTGACGATCCGACTCCAGAGCCGAACTTGGTGGTAGCTATCACAGAGAACGATCCAGCCACTTCCAACACTGAACCAGATCAAATTGAGCCAGATTTCTTGGACGATCACACTATTCTTGAGCTCAAACCCTTACCCACAACCTTAAAATACGCCTTCCTTGCGGGTCAAGACAAGAAATTTCCGGTCATCATCAGTTCGCGATTGACCGAGGAGCAGGAATCTCACTTGCTAGAGATCTTGGAGAAAAACCGCAAGGTGATAGGCTGGAGCATTTCCGATCTCCACGGGATAAATCCCGCTCTGTGTTCGCACCATATTTACTTGGAGAATGAAGCCAAACCCTCTCGTGAATTCCAACGCTGGTTGAATCCAAATTTGCGAGAGGTCGTGAAGAAGGAGATAGAAAAATGGTGCAACGCGGGCTTCATTTACCCAATCTCCGACTCTAAGTGGGTGGCCCCAATCCATGTTGTCCCGAAGAAGTCGGGGATTCAGACGACCACCAACGAGGACGGAGAGGAGATCGTGATGAGAGTACCCATGTCGTGGCGCGTCTGTGTGGATTACAGACGCTTGAATGCCACGATGAAGAAGGATCATTTCCCCCTACCGTTCATTGATCAGATCTTAGAGAGACTAGCGGGGAAAGAGTTCTTCTGCTTCTTAGATGGGTTCTCGGGATACAATCAAGTAGCCATAGCTCCGGAGGACCAGGAAAAGACCACGTTTACATGCCCCTTTGGTACCTATGCTTTCAGGCGCATGCCTTTTGGGCTATGAAATGCTCCAGGTACTTTCCAAAGGTACATGATTGCTGTATTCGTCGAAATGGTCGGCGAATTCCTGGAAGTCTTCATGGATGACTTCTCGGTCCACGACGATTCCTTCGATTCATGTCTTAGGAATCTGGACCGAGTCCTAAAAAGATGTTGTGAGGTTAATCCGGTGCTCTCCTGGGAGAAAAGTCACTTCATGGTGACGGAGGGCGTAGTGTTGGGGCATGTCATCTCCAAGAGAGGAATGGAGGTTGACCCTGCCAAGGTGGATGTGATCAGACGACTCCAGCCACCAACCAACGTAAAGCAGTTGCGGTCGTTCCTCGGGCATGTTGGACTTTATCGGAGATTCATTAAGGATTTTTCTAAGATTACCCGGCCGCTAACTGAGCTTTTAGGCAAAGACATGGAGTTTGTTCTTGATCACAAATGTCTTGAGGCCTTTAAGCTTTTGCAAGGAATGATTATGGACGCACCCATCCTACAAGCCCCAGATTGGTCTCTACCATTTGAGATCATGACGGACACCTCAGATTATGTTGTTGGGGTTGTGTTGGGACAAAGAAGAGATGGCGTCCCGTTTGCAATTCACTACGCAAGCAAAGTGCTTGATACTGCTCAGCGTAACTATACAGTTACGGAGAAGGAAATGCTTGCGGTAGTGTTTGCCTTGGACAAATTCAGATCTCACCTAATCGGATCCAAGGTAATTGTGTTCACTGACCATACGGCACTACGGTACTTGATGGAGAAGAAGGACGCGAATGCGCGTCTTCTTCAATGGATTTTACTTATCCAGGAGTTTGACTTGGACATCTGTGATTAACCTGGAAAGAAGAACGTAGTGGCCGATCATCTCTCTCGTCTCGAAGATCTTAATACTTCTGAGGATTCACCAATTCGAGACTCCTTCCCTGACGAGTCTATTTTTGTTATCGACTCACTCCCATGGTATGCCAATATCATGAATTATCTTGTCTCCAAGAAAGTTCCCGAAGATTGGCCCAAGATCCAAATCGACCGACTGAAGTCAGACGCTAGACACTACCATTGGGAGGATCCGATCCTTTTCTTCGAAAGGACCGGATTGTGTCTGGAGATGGTGTATTCCTCAGGAGGAATACCAGAGTGTCCTTTCTTTATGCCACAGCTTAGAGGCAGGAGGACACCACTCCGGGAAGAGGACCGCATGGAAGGTACTTCAGTGTGGCTTTTACTGGCCGACTCTGTTTCGCGATGCCACCACCTTCGCGAAGTCGTGCCCAGTATGCCAGAGAATGGGAGGAACCGTCGGTTCCAAAGATGATATGCCAATGTAGTCGGTCATCATTTGTGATGTCTTTGACACCTGGGGCATCGATTTCATGGGCCCATTCCCTGTTAGCCATGGGTTCGAATATATCCTTCTTGCGGTAGACTATCTACCCAGTTGGGTGGAGGCTATCCCGACCCAAGCCGCGGACAGCAGGACTGTCTGTAAATTCATCAGAGAGCACATAATCTCTAGGTTCGGAATCCCCAAAATGATGATATCAGACGGGGGTAGCCACTTTGTGAATCGGGAGGTGAAGAAACTCCTGAAGGACTACGGCATTGAACACCGTGTCGCGAGTCCTTACCACCCACAAACCAATGGTATGGCTGAGGTGTCAAATAGGGAGGTGAAAACCATATTGCAAAAGCTTGTCCGCTCGGACAGGAAGGACTGATCTCATATCTTGGATCAAGTCCTCTGGGCATATAGGACGGCTTACAAGACACCGTTAGGCACCTCCCCATTCTGAATGGTATTCGGAAAGCCGTGCCATTTGCCCGCAGAGTTAGTGCACAAATCAGAATGGGCAATCAAGAAGGTCAACTGTAACACACACCTGGGACAGAAGTAGAGAGACATGGATCTGAATGAGCTTGTGGAAGTCAGACACCGCGCATACGACAACAGTTTGGTGTACAAGGATAAGGTGAAGCGTTGGCATGATAGATATATCAGACGAAAGACCTTTGTTCCTGGACAGAAGGTATGGTTGTTCAGTGCTAGGCTGAAGATTTTCCAAGGCAAGTTGAAGTCTAAGTGGACGGGTCCATTTTTCGTCTGTACGGTGCATGATAGTGGATGTATCGAGATCTCAGATCTCGCAGATGACGCACCGACATTCCTAGTGAATGGACAGTTGTTGAAGCACTTCGTCGAATCCAATGAGCAGTTAGTCCATGTTGAGGAGATTGTATTCATGCGCGAGACAGATACAACAGATACACCTCGAGCCACGTATGAGACCTTGCAGCAGTGAGCTCCAGCCATCAGCAACATCTTGAAAGATTCACACCAACTCATCTGTATATATCATCAGTCTTGTACATACTATCCTTTTCCCCCGCGACTCTAGTAACCCATTCCCACATCATCGAACCACTATCTTGGACTATACTTAGGATGACCAGATCCTAAGTATAGGGGGGAGGAGTCACTCGAGTCGGTTCTTTGTACAGTCTCCAGATCACATTGGTCCTCTTACCTACTTCCATCCTATACTTAGGCTGACCTGAGCCTAAGTATAGGGGGGACTGATGCCCGCACTGTATAGACATCCACTCCTCTCCTTAACCTCGTCCTCCCCACTTTTTGACCTTCTTCTACACTTAGGCTGCCAGAGCCTAAGTATAGGGGGGCAGGATGACTTCTATACTTTTGTAATTTTAGCTCTCCTACGCTTAGCCCGAGCTATGTCTTTTTAGTCGCTTTCGTGCTCTGAGGACATAACACACACTAAGTATAGGGGGCGTGTATATATTACATATATACTTTACCCACATCTCGTACTTTCGCGTATTTTTCGCGTATTTTTGTATATATTTTACAGTAATTACGGGTGGGTAAAAATTGAAAAAAATAAAAAATTAAAATACATGTATACTTGTATAACACTTGTATAATTTGTATAAATTGTTGTAAAATAGGAGGTATACCTATAAAAAAATGAAATGAAAAAAAATAGGCTTCTTATTTACTCTTGCATATCATCTCTGCATCTAAAAAGAAAAGAAAAAAGAGTCTTGCATTTTCATTCATCTTCATAGCATGACATCTGCATCTCATCTGCATATCTTGCATATGCAAGGTGGAAAGTTAGTGGGTTCTGAACCAAGTTATGAGTAGATATTGAGGATGGACTTGATTTGAACTTAATCCACCTAATTTCAGAGGAACCTTATAGGAATTGGAGTTAAGATTTCTCAGGTCAAGTGACTTAATTCTTTGAGTCCGCAAGTCTATGTTCACATGTCATCTTGATTAGTCTAAGTAGAATATCTCATGCACACGCATGATTCTTTTAGATAATGACCTAACTTGGACAAGCACTATGCACGTAGCTCTTCATTGATGAGGTGGTGAGGAGGTAGAATCCTTTAGCTTGGAGTAGCACACGGGTGGAAACATCTGTCCTCCTCTAGGGAGGGTAGTGCATCTCAACCTAGTCTGGTGGTGTTGACATCTAAGGACGGGATGCTGTGGGTTGCAATAATGCTTCAAAAGAGGGATAGTCTACTGACTCAAGAGGAAAAACTCCTGATGTACATGCTGCACATTGTATGCGTTTGAAAAAAAAATGCAAAAAACTCCAAAAAAAAAATCAGACAGGTCCAAGAGAAAATAAAATACCTGTCGGAGTCTATATATTAGTAAAGAAATGCAGCTGGATGACTTGGCTACACTGGTCAGGCACCCCGGGATAGGTAGCTACACTGGCTACCGTCCATTCTCTTCTCTACCCCCTCCTCTTGAGTTGGTCGCACTTGAACTTAGAAGGGAATACCCCGCTCCTCGAGGAAAGAGTTACTGGACCGGGTTATTGAGTTACCTTGTTAGAGGAGGCTGGTTCCGAGTCATTTCTGATGTGGAGAGCTATATCTCACTTACACGGTACACGTAAGAATCATAGTCATCAGAAATTTGCGTTTGAGGATTTGTTCTGATCGGACTATTGAGGAGTCTTGAATAGAAGACTTGTGGAACTTGAAGTCTGTTAGGTCTTAAGTTCAGGTCCAAATAAGGTTCTGCCACACAACTAATCCAAAGGTCGAGTCGAGCTCCATTTTTAACTTTTGTTCATGACCTTGATATGGAACCCAAAATCATTTCACTCTTGCATTTCATTTAGTTGCTCGAGGACGAGCAAGGTTTAAGTGTAGGGGGTTGATGAATCTGTGATTCATCACTTCAAAAGTCAAAAAAATAGAGCCTTGTTCCTGAGTAAATAGAGGCATATTTCCCTTTATCATGCATAAATAGCATTCATGCATGCATATATAATACATGCATTTTAGCAGACCATTTGCATTTAAATAAGAAGCCAAAACCCCTTGTAAAATATCCACTTACCAAAATAACCTCTTCCTTATAATATATACTCCTTAGTTAATAATATAGGGAAGAAAGCCAAAAATCCCCCTTGTAAAATAGCCAATAAAGCCCTAGAATCTCTAGATCAGAAAATACAAATAAATCCCTCATACAAACTCTGAAATAGGTCTACTCACTCTTAGAATACTACACATTAAAAGACCTTTAAAATGAGACTAATTTTATCCAATTTGGAGCTCGTATGAGAAAGTTGGGTTTTTGGGCCTCTTTGTATACTACATATATGTATAAATTGTATCTTTGTATTTTTGTATCATACTTGACCTCATCTCCGTCTTTGGTCAACATGAAACTTGTAGATCTCATCAGGATCTACAACTTTCATGTTTGGAGTTTCTCCAAATTCGGCTCCCTCTTCTCTCTACCTTCATTTTTTGGTCTAGCCAATCACAGCAGGCCACGTGGCGCCCTCTGGTTGTGCCACGTAGCCCGCTGCCCTTGCCTCATCCGCTCGCAGCCACAGCCGTTGGATTACCTTCCTAATCCAATGGCCAAGCCTTTTCCACGTACGCCCCTCAGTTGACCGTCAGATCAGAACCCCCGCCTCATCTCCATCGTCCATTCGTGCCTCTCCCTCATCATGCCACGTGGCGCATTCCGCGCCATCAGATCACGCTCCTGTCGATTCATCTGGGCCGTTAGCACCACAGGTACCTGGACCGTCCGATTAAACACCCGACTCCCATCTTAACCATCCATCAGCGCCGAGTCCTTAGCACACCACGTGGCGCTCACTACGCCCTCGGATCGCCACGGCCAGATCTAATCCCAACCGCTTCAGCCCGCCTCGATCACCACCGTTGGATCACAAGATCCAACGGTGGAGACTTCGTCTCCTACCTCGGGTGCCCCTCTCTCCCACGTTCTCTGCCTTGCGGGAGGGGCACCCCCTTCCTATTTTCAGCCACGCTCCGTCCACCGTCGCCGAGCACCACAACCTCCACGATGGCCCCCACTCATCCCTGATCCTCGCCAGCCACTCCATCACCCACGTCGACCTCCAGCTCTCTCCCACGAATTCCATAAACCTTGCCCCATCTCCATTCCAGCCGAGACCTTCGACCTATAAATACGTACCCTCCGGCCATCGTCGCACCCATCCGCCCCTCGTGAGAGATGCCCCGAGCTCGGAGCTTCCAATTAGTGATAGGAATTGCGAGTATCCTCGAGCGAAAACGGCCGTCTTCTCCGGCGAGATCCTCGGCCTCCGCCGAGTCGCAGACCTCCTCCGCCGAGTCGCTGCTTGAGCTCAAGGATCCACCGCCCCTTCGAGCGATGACCTGGAACTCAAGGAAGAGCTCCAATCCCTAGGTGAACGCCTCCATTCCTTCTTGACCTTCTCTTCATTTTTCTTCGCTTTTTCTCACTTTTTCTTCGCCGCCTACGACCACCTTCTCGCCTCCATTCCATTCCGCCGAGCTCCGCGTCGGAGCTCCCATCTTCGCGGTGACCTTCACGCTCTCCGACGAAGCATTGCATCGTTCATCGATCTCCAGCTCTGCCGCTTGATCGGAGCAACGTCGCCAGCACATCTTCCTCTGCCTTAGGCCTCGCCGACCATCCCACCACCTTCACGAGTGCACGCACGAGCTTTGGATCCCTCTCTAACGCCTGCAGGTACCCATCTGTTCACTGAACGGAGCTTCGCCGGAGCCGACTTCGAGCTTCATCGCCACCGACTTCAGACAACCCTCTTCCGCTCCTGAGACCATCAGGACCTTTGCCGCATCACCACGAACCTTCTGGGATAGCTCCGAGCAATCGGAGAGCTTCATCAACTCTAGGAGGAATGGGCGGAGGGACGACCCCTCCGCCAGAGCCCCGCCAAGTACTCCGCAGGAGGCGGAGGACCGTTGAGGACAGAGGTCCAACCACCGTTCGATCATCTTGATCGAACGGTCCCACAACGTCCACATAGTCATCGCCAAATCATCACTCCACCGTTGGATCGACCAGTGATCCAACGGCTCGCAGCGAGCCACGTCGCCATCTCCATCGAAACCAGGAGCCGTTGGATCAACTAAGATCTAACGGTGTCTTGTCTCGCCACGAGTCTTCATCGCCATCCGTTGGATCGAGATCGATCCAAGGGTTCACAGCGTGTCACGCAGCCCCGGTCCGAGCCTCTTCTCCGAGCTTAGGCTCGGATCACCCGAGCCTCACTCCAGACCTCCAAAAGCGCCCGAGCCGAGCCCCGAGCCTCCGCAGCTACCCGAGCCTAGGTCGCCCCACGTGAGGAGCACGTGCGGCCTGGGAATTTTACACAGAGGCCCCTGGAACTTTCAGATAATGCGAATCAGTCCCTGTGAAGCAGACCAAGTGAGGAGCATGTACGTTGTGGAGAATTTGCACTCCAGTCCTCAGCATTTTAGGTAATTGCACTTAAGTCCCTGTCAGCATATTTGCTTTATGTAATTTTATTTTCTTGTATTGCATTTACACACCTGTGTTTGCACGCATCCCTATATTGCATTTTGCATCATTTTTCAATTCTAAAAGTTGCATTTTGTTGAGAAACTTGTCGTCTATTTATTGTGCCACGTGTCATATTTTTGTAATTGCAGCATATTTTTAAATGAATTAATTGGTTGATTTGTGGAATATTTTGCCCAGTGACACCTTTTAACTTCTAGTTAATTTTCTGTGATTCCAAAAATCCTCAAAAATTCATAGTAGCTCTAGGACAGTGAACTTAACTTTGCAAAATTTTCATGTCATTTGCACACATATCGAGGCCTGAATAATTTGTTGAGTGATTTTCTCATTTTAATTTTAATAAATTCATTTCACATTGAAATTAAGATTTGTCAATTTTCCTGGATTCCTTATCATTAGAGTTATCTAGGATAATTTTATCTTCTGAAAAATTTGTGATTTGTTATTTAGTAAAAATTAATTAGTGAAAATCACCTTGTCTGCATGTTTAATTCACAGTAAATTCATTTAGTGTCTAAAAATTCCCAAAAAATATAGGGTAGCTTAGTTTCATCATCATTAATCAACTGGCCAATTTTTAGAATTTTTGGACTCCATTTGATACCTTAATTGAATTAACATCAAATTGGCTTGTTGGTTGCATGTGTCCTGCATAGAAATTGAAAAAGAACAAAAGAATTAATTCCCTGAAAATCCAACACTTGATGTTTACTAAAATTTACCTAAGGAGACAGATGCCTCCCTGAGTTCGACCTTGGAATTCCACCAAGTAAAAAAGTCTACCGCTTGAAATTAACTTGACATTAATTAATAGTGGTTTTTGATTAGCCTCTCGTATCCGACTGCAACGAACGAAATTAAATTAATTTGGACATTAAATTGCTCGAATTAACTAAGGGTGCGGGGCGGCTATCAGCACTGTGATCGATAATGTCCCCACTCGTGACATCGATAACATTAGACTGACCTTGTAGGTGGAGTGGTTGTGTCTGTGCTCCGAGCTGGTACTGCAGGTGGTCTATCTGCTTGATGAGGCCCAGATGGTCGAGCAGAATCAGTGCCATTAACAAATACTTATCATAAATGTTTTTTCTCTTCTTGGGATATAGTATGAAAATTAATGAAATTGGTGACATCTGTGGTGATTGAATCTGAATTTCATATTTTCCTTCTCAGACTCACGACTAGTCGGAAGATTATCATTATCCGAGAACTTAATGCGATCAGATTTTAAATACTACGAATGTGCGTATCGGGGTACCACTGCTCTGATACCAAAAATATGAGCCCCTTAGGATCCAGGTACCCGTTTACACTACTTTCGCGGTATTTTATTCACATGAGATCACACAAGTCACAGAAAAACAGGGAAAAATTTTGGCGCAGTTATATTTCCACATGACATTCACATCCACAATCATAACCACAAGCTAATAGAGATAAATGCCACCAGAAATTCATTTCATTAATTTTCATATAATTTTACAACATGTACAATGTCTGCTAGTACATACAATATCCCAAAAAAATCTGACTGAACAGAAGACAAACATTTCACATTATCAACCGAACCAAAAACTAAGACAAAAGAAATCATACTGTCTAGTATATACCCTGTCACCTGGAGACATGAACATCTACTGATCAGCAGGCCTCTTGCCTGCCAAAACATGTTTAGGAAAGAAGAGGCATCAGCGGTAGCTGGTACCTCCTAAAAACATATGAAATAACAGATATTAAATTATTTTCAAAAGCAAGCAAGTTGAAAGGTATAAATGGTGAAAACATCTACCACTACTTGCGTAGAGAATGGTTTTCAACTGTTTGGTATGTAGTTCACCAGTTCACCCACTTTTTCACATTCTTCTCATATATATATTTATATAAAATTTAGATGACAGACCCTAACATATAATGATTTCCTGCATTTTAAAGATCATGATTCTGGGTCTTGGAGATCATTTGGTGGAACTTGATGGCACATGTAATAGCTAATTTCTTGTCATTGAGATTATGTCATGGTTTTCGATAATGGACTGATATGATGATGATGGATTTAGTCCTTAACTCTATTTACTTCTTTTAAGTTAGTGGATAGTCTGTGGTCTTGGTCTGTGTGTAACCTCACACTATGACTCTAAGGTATTAAAAGTACCTTAGGGTTGGGGTGCCTCCGTAGGTATGCGGTGTTGTGTAATGCATCCTAACTAAGTTCCCAACACGTCCACTTACTTAAAGGGATTTTGAATTCAGATTATAGTCACCTCCAATCAACTTAATTTTAATTGTAATTTCCATCAAACCTTCACTGTAAGTCTCTCAGATGCAACTCTCGATGTTTTAGATGTAGGTATGGATGATCTGGATGTAGAATCGCCAAGTCTGTTGGCGAAAGTAAAACTCAAGCAGTGAAGAAGCCTACAAATGGCTCTTCCGTCTCACCCCCTAATTGGAAGTGTAGTCCAATAGAGGGATAGGTCTACTCCCAAACTACGCCACTGAGACGGGTGAGAGAGACTTCCCGGAAGAGTCGCTCTTGAAAATAGCCCTACTAGTACGGGCAACCGAGCTCGTACATAAAAATGAAAAACCGAGGATCCCCCGCCTGGGTATCCTAAAACAACGGGTCAGCGGAGCTGGTCTAAAGTCGGGATCCCAACGAGGCGTAAAAACACCGCGAGCTCGCGTAAAAACCGAAAAGGGACTGGGATCCTAGACCCGCGTACTTGGCGGCCGCTGTCCAAAATGGGCTTCCTATCTTCCGCCCAGTTGAGGGTCACCGCACCCTCGCACAGTCAGGTGTAGGAGTCACCATAACCGGCACTAAATTATAAGTCTTTACTGATTCACAATCATCTTCACTTGGATGACTACTCATCTCTTTCTCAACTCTTTCTGTGGTTTATCGCATAGATGTAGATCTCTTGGTCAACGATCGTATTGATATTACTTTATGATTGCCTGAACAAATATAGGTCTTTTGTCATATTGATGATATATATATATAAATGGTAGATTATAATAATGAATTAATTGATGAGGATTATTTAGCATAATGATCTCAATAATAAATTTTGTGACTTTCTAAAAGAATGGTATTAACATTGTAATATCTTGTATTTCAAAACTCTTATATAGGGTCATGAGAATTCAACTAAATATTGATACGGTTTTAACTTTTAAGCATATTACACACTAATTCCTTAATGTTTCAACTTTATAATCATGGACTCTAACACTAGTTAATGATATGAAAGTTAGGATGATTTGATGCTAATGCTCCTAGCTTCTTCTATATATATATTTGAAATTGTTGCACATACTTCTTTACATATATATACATATATACAGTAACAAGAATTTAGGACTTCCAACCCAAATTTTTCTTCTATATATATATTAAATTTCTAAACATATTTCTTTATATATATATGTATACAGTAACTGGAAATTAGAACTGTCTGTCCATTTTTTTTTGCAATTCAGTAATCAAAGTATTTAAACTTTCAGTATTATATTTATTTATACCCAACGGATACATGTCCATATTATTCTCTCTTTTTTACATTTGTATAGCAGGGAATTGAAATCTTCAATTATTATTATTATTTAACTAAATTTTAAGAACAATAGGCTTTCTCCCATTTCGGTTAAATGATTAAAAACCTCGAGCTTGATCATGACAAATTATCACGACACCTCATTCTACCCAAACCTTCGTTATTAATAACTGAAACAATTTCCATCTCATATCTACAAAAATGATTAACAAATAACCACCAACTTAAGAAAATAGATGCCAAGGTCAAGAAAAAAAACAACAACGTCATCTATTACAGGAAAGTGCACAACTGAAATCTATGAACAATTTTTTTGATTTTGTGTAAGTCTGCAGTCACAAATTTTTATTTGCCAAGATCCCTTCAATGAAACCCCAAACCGTTAACAACCAGATATCCACCAACCAAGTTTTTCTTTTTTTTACTACAAGTTTATTTTCTTAAAAGAAACTCACTAGTATGTATATATTTTGATAAATTTTAAAAGCTTAAAATTCATGCCAAAGAAAATTTCATAAGATATGTTTTATTTACAAACTAATTCGTTTACATAGAACACGGACAGTACTTTAAATTTGAAATTTCTTTTGACTTTTAACCTAAATTTTCATATTGACGTCAGAACATAAATCTTCAATCCAACATATATGTATAAGGTCTTACTGGAACATCCTATCAGACACTACTTTCATAATTCAAGAGTACTAAACTCAAATTATATACATAGAAGACAGATATGGATTTCCAGGACCATATTTAATTTTATATAATAGATAGATATAGACATTTTGATCTTGATCATACATGCAATTGGGTTTTTAGGATTAGCAAAAGAAGGAAGTGGAAAATGCACATGTAAGGCAGCAAAGATAGGTTTGGGATTGTACCTATTTATTCTAGATCTCCAAAATTTTGAGATCCAAAGCATGCAGGAGCTCCAGCCAATTCTTCTTCAGATGCATGCAGCAGTTGTAAGCTCCTTGGATTGCTCAATGTGAAGTTCCAGTGAAGGTTTTTGTTGTAGATTTGCACAATAGAAAGGTTCCAGTCGAAGAAGGGCTCCAACGACTGAAATGCGTGGAAGATTTGGGCTTACGGTGCTATTTTTAAGGGTAAAGATGTCCTAACAACGTGCCACATGGAGGGACAATTGGCCAAGTGGGAATGAAAGAAATAGGCCAAGTGGGTGGACAGTAGCAGTGTTCTGGATTTTTTTATTTTTGTTTGATTCATTTATTAAAATATGATCGTATTCGCGCCTCGAACACCGGAATTCGACGCGCAATATCCTGATTTTATCGTCTCTGAACACCGATCAATATGAGTATAATTTTGGCATCGTTTTGATGAAGTTTGGATGCCCGAACTTTTCGAGATACAGTTTCGGTTTAAGATTAAATTTTGTGATTTAAAATTATCAAACAACCTCCGATTAACGAACGATCGATTCCATTGGTCTTGTATCGTCGAATCGGATCTAATGACGATCTCGGTTCATTTTGCGGTTCCCGAATTTGCGTCGCGGCTTTTTCGCGACGCGCATTACGAAGCAACCGATTTTTGGTCAGTTTCGTCCGAATGACTTTTGATTCACAACCAATTAGTCGATATAAGTCATTTGATGCCGACCGACAACTTTATTGGGTTAATCAGACCTTATTCGGGTCGAGTTCGGGTTTGTTATAATCTGGATGTTACAATTATAAAAACCTCAAAGGGAGTCTCATCCTCGAGACTCAAGTCAAGGTCATTAGATGTTCTTGTTTGAATTTCATATGCCATACAAACCTCAAAGGGTTTTAATCCCATAAAAACCTCAAAGAGAAAACAAGCCATATATTTTAACATATATCTAATTACAAAAACTTGTTTTGATTTTTACCTCAGAAAAGTTGCGAGTATCGTGCCCGCATGTCGGCTCCTGTTTTCCATGTCGCCTCTTCGACTCCGTGACGGTGCCACAAAACCTTGATCAATGAAATCTCTTTGCTATGAAGCTTCTTGACAACAAGGTCAAGTATCTGGACTAGCTTCTCCTCATAAGTCAGATATGGCTCCACATCTAGATTCTCATAACTGATGATGTGCCGAGGGTCGTGCACATATTTCCTCAGGTTGGATATGTGAAAGACGTCGTGAATACCAGAAAGATGTGGAGGAAGGGCTACCCAGTAGGCCACCTTCCCCACTCTAGTCAGAATCTCAAAAGGTCCAACATATCGCGGTGCCAGTTTGCCATGAACACCGAATCTCTACACTCCCTTCATAGGAGATAAACAGAGAAATACCCAATCTCCAACCTATAATTTATAGGAATGTCATTAATATGAGATTAAGTTAATTTTGAAATAAAGGAAAGAGAAGAAGACTGGATTCCTGAAACTCCAAATCTCTTCTTCGACGGTCTGCATAGCTCTTCTGGCGGCTCTATGCTGTCAGAAGTTTCTGTCTCACAAGATCAACAGTTCTCGCAGTCTCCTCCAAGAGATCTACAGAATATAGAGCATGGTCACCTACCTCACGCCAACTGAGAGGCGTGAGGCATCTCCGCTAGTATAGGTCTTCGAATGGTGCCTTACCAATACTGGAGTGATAGCTGTTGTTGTGTGTGAATTCCACTAATGGTAGATGGTCCTTCCAGGACCCTTTCCACTCCAAAGTGCAAGTGCGGAGCAAATCCTCCAATGTCTGTATGGTGCGCTCACTCTGCCCGTCTGTCTGCGGATGATAAGCAGAACTCATCTTTATCTCTGTCTGTAGTGCTGACATGAACTGGTGCCAATAATGCAATGTAAATCTTGAATCTCTGTCAGACACCACCTCTCGTGGTATACCGTGTAGCCTGATAATGTTCTGTACATAGAGCTTGGCCAATCTGGATGGAGTGTAAGTCATGTTGACAGGCATGAAATGGGCTGACTTGGTCAACCTATCAACAACGACCCAAATGGAATCATGGCCACCTGGTGTCTTCAGCAATCCTGTGAAGAAATCCATAGAAATGCTCTCCCACTTCCACTAGGGAATGGGGAGAAACTGCAGTAATCCTGATGGTCTTCTGTGCTCGACATTGACCATCTGACAGGTCATGCATCTGCTAACATATAGCGCCACATCGTCTTCATTCCATCCCACCAAAAATGTTAGCGCAGGTCACGGTACATCTTCGTGCTGCCGGGATGAATGGATAATCGTGAACTATGTGCCTCATTAAGAATGTCTCTGCGCAACTCCTCATCATTGGGTATAATGACCCGTCCTACCTTCCATAAAATAGACTCCATCACAACAAAATCATCAAATTCGTCCTTGATGGCGCGCATGTATCTATCTCGGATCCAAGGATCTATCTTCTGGCCCTCTACAATACGATCCCAAAGGCTGCTGTATTGAGGAGGCATGACGGTAGAAATGGATGCGCTCTCCTGAGGATGCCAATTGCTCAAAGCTGCAAGCGTAACCCACGTGTATAACCAGTTCACCGTACCCTCTGCATGCGCTCTCCTGCTAAGTGCATCAGCCACCACGTTACCCTTACCGGGACGGTAAGAGATCGTGCAATCATAATCCTTCAGCAGTTCGAGCCATCTGCGTTGCCTCATATTCAGCTCCTTCTGATCAAAGATGTATTTTAAACTCTTGTGATCCGTGAAAATCTCGAAGTTCACCCCATATAGATAGTGGCGCCAGATCTTCAAGGAGAAGACAACTGTCGCCAACTCCAATTCATGTGTGGGGCAGTTCCGCTCATGCGATCTCAACTGTCGTGATGCGTAAGCAAACACCTATCCTCTCTGCATCAACACTGTTCCTAGACCTTGTCCAGATGCATCTGTGTAGACTGCATAGTCTTGAGTGCCTGAAGGAAGAGCAAGAGTAGGAGCTATAGTGAATCACTTCTTCAATGTCTGGAAGGCCTGCTCACATAAATCGTCCCAAATAAATAGGACTCCCTTCTGTGTCAGTCGTTTCAGAGGGCAAACAATGCGTGAAAATCCGCTGACGAGGCATCTGTAATAGCTCGCTAATACGAGGAAACTCCGAATCTGAGTAACTGTCTTGGGTTGCTCCCAAGACATGACTGCCTCAATCTTCGCAGGATCAACCGCGATGCCTGCTCCAGAAATAACATGCCCTAGAAATAAGACCTGCGATAGCCAGAACTCACACTTGCTCAGCTTTCCATACAGCTTGTGCTCTCGCAATGTGTCCAAAACAAATCGTAGATCATTCGCATGATCCCATTCATTCTGTGAATATATGAGCACATCATCAATGAATACAACTACAAACTTGTCCACGTATGGATGGAAGATCCTGTTCATCATATCCATGAAAGCCGTAGGTGCATTGGTGAGCCCAAACGGCATCACCACAAACTCGTAGTGTCCATAACGAGTCCTGAAGGCTGTCTTCGGAATATCCGACTCGCGAATCCTCAGCTGATGGTATCCTGAGCGAAGGTCGATCTTCGAGAACACTGAAGATCCTTGGAGCTGGTCAAATAAATCATCGATGCTTGGCAAAGGATAACGGTTCTTCACCGTTCTCTTGTTCAGTTGCCTGTAATCGATGCACAGTCTCATGGATCCATCCTTCTTTTTGACGAATAGAACCGGAGCACCCCAAGATGAAGTGCTCGGCCTCACGAATCCCAAGTCAAGTAACTCCTGCAACTGCATCTTCAACTCCCTCAACTCAGCTGGTGCCATGCGATATGGTGCCATAGAGATCGGTTGTGTATTTGGCAGCAATGTGATCTCAAACTCGATCTCGCTCTCTGGAGGTAATCCCGGTAGCTCATCAGGAAATACATCCGGATATTCTGACACTACTCGGATATCCTGTGTCATCGGCTCTTGGTCAGATACCTCCCGAAAAAATGCAAGTTATGAATCACAACCCTGATCAACAATTTGTTGGGCTCGCAACACTGAAATGTACTCCATGGTGGAGTCATGTACAGTACCCTCAAAAGTAAACTCGGGTAGATCTGGAACCCTGAAGACAACCGTCTTCCTAAAGCAATCAACAAGTGCATGATGAGCAGATAACCAATCCATGCCCAAAATCAAGTCGAACTCATCAAGCTGCAGAAGTAGACAATCTGCGAGCATCTCGTGTCTGCCAATCAGTATGGGCAAGTGCCTGACTATTAGAGAAATGACAAACAACTGGCCACATGGCCCTCGGATGAGATATGGAGAAGATAGAGTCTCTGCGACTCTACCTAAAGAAGCAAGTAGCCTCGAAGCAAGAAAAGAATGCGTCGCACCAGAATCAAATAGAACATGGAAAGGTCGGCCCAAGACTGAGGCCATACCTTTCACCACAGTAGTCGTTGAACGTTCCTGCTCCTCTGTAACTGCATGTAACTGCCCCTGCCTAGCTGGTGCAGCACTGGAACCTGCCATACTCTTCGTCTGTCTCTGCTGCGCTCACCTCAAGCTGGAGTTCCTGCTACGGAAACTCCCTGAGTGTTGTGCCTGAGGCTGCGACTGTGAAGGCTGTGACTGAGGCTCACCAGAATCCTGTGGGCACTGTGAACGATAATGTCCCCACTCGTAACATCGATAACACCGGACTGACCTGGTAGGTGGAGTGGATGTGTCTGTGCTCCGGGCTGGTACTGCAGGTGGTCTATCTACTTGATGTGACCCAGATGGTCGAGCAGAATCTGTGCCATTCACATATACTTATCAGAAATGCTTTTTCTCTTCTTGGGATATAGTATGAAAATTAATGAAATTGGTGACATATGTGGTGATTGAATCTAAGTGTCATATTTCCCTTCTCGGACTCATGACTAGTCGGAAGACTATCGTTATCCGAGAACTTAATGCGATCAGATTTTAAATACTGCGAATGTGCGTATTGGGGTACCACTGCTCTAATACCAAAAATGTGAGCCCCTTAGGATCCGGATACCGGTTTACACTACTTTCGCGGCATTTTATTCACATGAGATTACACAAGCTGCAGAAAAATAGGGAAAAATTTTCGCGCAGTTATATTTCCATGTGACATTCACATCCACAATCATAACCACAAGCTAATAGAGATAAATGCCACCAGAAATTCATTTCATTAATTTTCATATAATTTTACAACATGTACAATGTCTGCTAGTACATACAATATCCCAAAAAATCTGACTGAACAGAAGAGAAACATTTTACATTATCAACCGAACCAAAAACTAAGACAAAAGAAATCATACTGTCTAGTATATACCCTGTCACCTGGAGACATGAACAACTATTGATCAGCAAGCCTCTTGCCTGCCAAAATATGTTTAGGAAAGAAGAGGCGTCAGCGGTAGTTGGTACCTCCTAAAAACTTATAAAATAACAGGCATTTAATTATTTTCAAAAGCAAGCAATTAGAAAGGTATAAATGGTGAAAAAATCTACCACTACCTGCGTAGAGAATGGTTTTCAACTGTTTGGTATGTAGTTAACCGGTTCACCCACTTTTTCCCATTCTTTTCATATATATATTTATATAAAGTTTAGATGACAAACCCTAACATATAATGATTTCCTGCATTTTAAAGATCATGATTCTGGGTCTTGGAGATCATTTGGTGGAACTTGATGGTACGTGTAATTGCTAATTTCTTGTCATTGAGATTATGTCATGGTTTTCGATAATGGACCGATATGATGATGATGGATTTAATCCTTAATTCTATTTACTCCTTTTAAGTTAGTGGATAGTCTGTGGTCTTGGTCTGTGTGTAACCTCACACTATGACTCTAAGGTATTAAAAGTACCTTAGGGTTGAGGTGCCTCCGTAGGCATGCGGTGTTGTGTAATGCATCCTAACTGAGTTCCCAACACGTCCACTAACTTAAGGGATTTTGAATTCAGATTATAGTCGCCTCCAATCAACTTAATTTTAATTGTAATTTCCTTCAAACTTTCATTGTAACTCTCTCAGATTCTACTCTCTATGTTTTAGATGTAGGTATGGATGATCTGGATGTAGAATCGCCAAGTCTGTTGGTGAAAGTAAAACTCAAGCGGTGAAGAAGCCTACAAATGGCTCTTCCGTCTTCCCCTCTAATTGGAAGTGTGGTCTAATAGAGGGATAGGTCTACTCCCAAACTACGCCACTGAGACGGGTGAGAGAGACTTCCTGGAAAAGTCGCTCTAGAAAACGGCCCTACTAGTACGGGCAACCGAGCTCGTACGTAAAACTGAAAAACCGAGGATCCCCTGCCTGGGTATCCTAAAACAACGGGTCAGCGGAGTTGGTCTAAAGTCGGGATCCCAACGAGGCGTAAAAACACTGCGAGCACGCGTAAAAACTAAAAAGGGATTGGGATCCTAGACCCGCACACTTGGCGGCCACTGCCCAAACTGGGCTTTCTATCTTCCGCCCAGTTGAGGGTCATCGCACCCTTGCACAGTCAGGTGTAGGAGTCACCATGATCAGCACTAAATTATAAGTCATTACTGATTCACAATCATCTTCACTTGGATGACTACTCATCTCTTTCTCAACTCTATCTGTGGTTAATCGCATAGATCTAGATATCTTGGTCAACGATCGTATTGATATTACTTTATGATTGCCTGAACAAGTATAGGTCTTTTGTCATATTGATGATATATATATATATATGGTAGATCATAATAATGAATTAATTGAAGAGGATTATTTGGCATAATGATCTCGATAATAAATTTTATGACTTTCTAAAAGAATGGTATTAACATTGCAATATCTTGTATTTCAAAACTCTTATATAGGGTCATGAGAATTCGACTAAATATTGATACAGTTTTAACTTTTAAGCATATTACACACTAATTCCTTAATGTTTCAACTTTATAATCATGGACTCTAACACTAGTTAATGATATGAAAGTTAAGTTGATTTGATGCTAATGCTCCTAGCTTCTTCTATATATATATTTGAAATTGTTGCACATACTTCTTTACATATATATACATATATACGGATAATCGGAATTTAGGACTTCCAACCCAAATTTTTCTTCTATATATATATATATATATATTAAATTTCTAAACATATTCCTTTATATATATATACAGTAACGGGAAATTAGAACTGTTAGTCCATTTTTTTGCAATTCAGTAATCAGAGAATTTAAACTTTCAATATTATATTTATTTATACCCAACAGATACATGTCCATATTATTCTCTTTTTTTTACATTTGTATAGCAGGGAATTGAAATCTTCTATTATTATTATTATTTAACTAAATTTTAAGAACAATAGGCTTTCTCCCATTTCGGTTAAAAGAATAAAAATCTCAAGCCTGATCATGACAAATTATCACAACTCCTCATTCTACCCAAACCTTCGTTATTTAATAGCTGAAACAATTTCCATCTCATATCTACAAAAACGATTAACAAATAACCACCAACTTAAGAAAATAGATGCTAAGGTCAAGGAAAAAAAACAGCGTCATCTATTACAGGAAAGTGCACAACTGAAATCTATGAATATTTTTTTTTGATTTTATGTAAGTCCGCAGTCACAAATTTTTATTTCCCAAGATCCCTTCAAGTGAACCCCCAAACCGTTAACAACCAGATATCCACCAACCAAGTTTTTCTTTATTTTTTTACTACAAGTTTATTTTCTTAAAAGAAACTCACTGGTATGTATATATTTTGATAACTTTTAAAAGCTTAATATTCATGTCAAAGAACATTTCATAAGATATGTTTTATTTACAAACTAATTCCTTTACACAGAATATGGACAGTACTTTAAATTTGAAATTTCTTTTGACTTTTAACCTAAATTTTCATATTGACGTCAGAACATAAATCTTCAATCCAACATATATATAAGGTCTTACTGGAACATCTCATCAGACACTACTTTCATAATTCATGAGTACTAAACTCAAATTTTATACATAGAAGACGGATATGGGTTTCCAGGACCATATTTAAATTTTATATAATAGATAGATATAGACATTTTGATCTTGATCATACATGCAATTGGGTTTTCAGGATTAGCAAAAGAAGGAAGTTGAAAATGCACATGTAAGGCAGCAAAGATAGATTTGGGATTGTACCTATTTATTCTAGATCTCCAAATTTTTGAGATCCAAAGCATGCAGAAGCTCCAGCCAGTTCTTCTTCAGATGCATGCAGATGCTGTAAGCTCCTTGGATTGCTCAATGTGAAGCTCCAGTGAAGGTTTTTGCTGTAGATTTGCACAATAGAAAGGTTCCAGCAGAAGAAGGGCTCCAACGACTGAAATGTTTGGAGGATTTGGGGCTTATGGTGCTATTTATAAGGGTAAAGATATCCTAATAATGTGCCACATGGAGGAACAATCGGCCAAGTGGGAATGAAAGAAAAAGGCCAAGTGGGTGGACAGTAGCAGACTCTGCTACTGTTCTGGATTTTTTTATTTTTTTGATTCATTTATTTGAAATGTTAAAATATGATCATATCCGCACCTCGAACACCGGACTTCGACGCGCAATATCCTGATTTGATCGTCTCTGAACACTGATCAATATGAGTATAATATTGGTATACTTTTGATGAAGTTTGGATGCCCGAACTTTTCGAGATACGGTTTCGGTTTAAGATTAATTTTTGTGATTTAAAAATATCAAACGACCTCTGATTAATGAACGGTCGATTTCATTGGTCTTGCATCGTCGAATCAGATCTAATGACAGTCTCGGTTCATTTTGCGGTTCCTGAATTTGCGTCGCGGCTTTTTCGTGGCGCGCATTACGAAGCGACCGATTTTTGGTTGATTTCGTCCGAACGACTTTTGATTCACGACCAATTAGTCGATATAAGTCATCCTATGCCGACCGACTTATTGGGTTAATCAAACCTTATTCGGGTCGAGTTCGGGTTTGTTAGAATCTGGATGTTACAATTTATTAAGTCGTAAACAATTCATGAAATTACTATATTCAATGTTTTTTGTATTTCAATTTAAAAATCCATAGAAATTAAAGAAATAATATAAAAATTATCAAAAACAGAGAAAAATACATGAAATCCAAAAATATTTTATTTCCTTCATTTTAACTTATATAAAAATCTAAAAATATATATTTTCTATAATATATTACATATATATAAGATATAATATCTAAATTATATTAATTATCTCATTTAAAAGATATTAACAAATTTGCAAAATTAAAAATAAAAATTTAAAATTTAAAATAAAAAATTAAAAAAACATAAAATTGTTATTACTAAAACCCCTACATAAAACAAGAAAATATTAAAAATCCAAAAAATATTATTAATTAGAAAAAATTAGTAGTAATTCTCTACCTCATTTAGCTTCCTACTATTCGACTCTCTACCATACTTATGCATATACATATTTATGTAGAGTTATAATAAGTTTTAACTCACGCATACTTTATTTTAAGACACATAGTGGGTTGATTATTGGTTGTTCTAGGATCATTCGATGAAATGATTGAGTGCGTTAGCTTGTTAGTACACAACGACAGGTCCTAGTCAACAAATGGCGTTGTTGTTGGGGAAGCAACGATTAGGGTAGATACTTAACTTTTTTCCTTTCATTATCAATCTTTATCTCTTTTTGTATATATTTTGCATAAATTGTTCTAATAAACTCTTGTTTGACTTTGTTGTAGGTATCTGTAGAGCAAGAGTAGATTTTCTAGGAGATCCAAGGCACCCGAACAAGGCGGAGGCTGGCTCTTTAGACGGGGCCGGTAGGAGAGAGCAAGAAAAGAAGACCGAGGACCAAGAAAAGCGGTAATATAATTTATTGTAGTTTTTATTTTATTTTTTGAGAGACTAATTAATAAAAAATTTATAATAATTAGATACTCTCTTAGATGCTTAGATTCTACAAGTCTATTTTACTAAGTGCTTGTTCATTTGTCGACTCGTTCGAATTCTTCGCAGTTTTTATCACATTCTACCTTTTATTCCCTCTATTTTCCCTTTGTTTCTCGTGTTTTAAGTTTTTCACCTTATTTTTTGTTTATGTCATATTTAATTGAGCACATAACTTTATGATTGCTTGCTCGGTAACTAGGTTCACAACCCTAATATACTGCATGCACCTATAGTCTCTTCGCTTGTGCTTCACGATTAATAACAATTTCTATTCTTAGGGTTATTTCATCGAATGCATATGCATATAGATTGGATTTATTTTATGCACTGATCATATTGCATGTAGATTGATGGATCATGGTACACATCTCTATCGACTGCATGCATTCATAGATTTTTTGCACATTGGTTTTTACATCTTACTTCCCTTATTTTCTTGGTCTTAGAAATAAAAGGAAATCAGAAAATCATTAGGGTTTTTTTAATAAAAAAATATCCAAAAATGGTGAAAATGAAAACTAAAAAAGGGTCTGCCTAAAAACTTTAACCAAAATAAAATCAATTAGTGAACATCATTGTATTAAGTGCATAAAGCCCACATTGTTTTCAGGTACTTTTCAGATCGAGTGAGGCTCAACCTTAGGATTTAGAGCCAAAAATCCAGCCTGGACACTGCATTGTTTATTGCATGGTCTTGTGAAATAATAGCGCTTCTATCGGTGTGTAGGCGAGTGGGGCCATATCCACTTGTGGGTTTGGTCCAAATTACTTGATCATAGCGGTATTTCGATGAAATAACCATGTCTCATCGTGCTACGTCCGAGTACCCTCTGGGGGATGTATCCGATTCGCTACATTGACTTCCTTTCAATTTCTTTGGATGAGTAGCAGGCCCATATCCGATAATAAGGATCTCAAAAAGTACAGGATAAAGGTTACAAAGTAAGTGGAAAGTACAAAATTCTTTTCTAGTAGTACTCACTCTCCTATACGGCTATCGCTAACTAAGTTTGAAAATATTACTTGATAATAACCAATAAAAACTACTAAGATAAAAAGCTAAACTCTCACGTCTCCATGTGTAGTGTTAGTGAATCCACCCTTGTTTTGTGATTTGATTGATTTAGTTAAGGTCAAAGATCAAACAATGACACACTTGCATCATCTTTCTTTATTTCTTTGCATCGCTTCTTTTTATTTTGCTCACTGTGAGCCTTCACTTCATTTTTCCTCTTCACTTTATTTCTTATTTATCTTTCTGTTCCTAATTCCTCATCTCATCTCTTTTTTTATTCTCAAGATGTTGGATATGAGAATGTTTTGTACGGATTCTACGAACACCAACATCGATTCCTTGATGCTGACATCTCTAATATATTAGGACAATTCCAGAGAGGCTAGTTCGAACTTTGCGAACCACTCTCAAGACTCCCCACTTCATTTACTAAGAATCTAGGATGATTCTATTCCTGAATTCTCTTCCTTTAGAATAGAGATCGACCAATCTCCATTCACATATCCCGCATTAACAAAGTTTAGTATTGGCCTTAATCTTGAACACTTCTTATCATCTGGTGCATATTTCCAATCTGATCAGGGTGTATTTCCACTTGCAGTTGAAGAATCTGATTTGGATTTCACATCATTTGATTCAGAACCAGACATGGATCCTCAAAAAGGGAAGGCACAACAAGTAGATCAGAATGATGTCAATGCACATATGCTTGTCTCCATGTAGGTAGTTCACAATAACTGATCGCACAGGTCAAGACTCAGGATGCCTTCCAGGAGATGCTCATGGAGATGAGGAGAGATAGAGAATAGAATGGAGGAGGAGGAGAAGAGCATCATGGAGATAGACCCCATGAACGAGAGCAAGAAAGAAGAGAGGCACCAAAGCCCACACTCAAAGAGACATACAACCCTGATGATGGCTGAATGATGGCATGGATCCAGATACCACTAATCCACGGACACTTCGAGATGAAACTCCATCTCTTGTCCCTTCTTCCTCCTGCCTTTCACAGGAATACAAATGAGGAATCGTACATCCATCTACAACAATTTGGCTACATCTTTGGAAGTACTCATTACCCAACATTCCATTGGGGGTTGTCAAGATGATCATTTTCCCATTCAGCCTTCAAGACAAGAATTTATACTAGATCAATCATTTAGGGAAAGTGGTAATGACATGGGAGGTGCTGGTGTCAGTTTTTTTCACAAATATTCCTGAGTCATGTGAACCAGATCCGTGCAAAGATTTCAAACTTCTCCTAGCAGCCACACGACTCCATCCATGAAGTGTAGGAAAGATTTAAAGATTTGCAGGAGAAATGTCCCCATCATGATATCCCGAGGACCATTCTAATCTAACACTTCTTTGGGGGTTTAAATCAAGAAGGTCAGAGGTTGATTGATGCCACTTGTGGATGTTCTCATTTTAATAAGTATGAAGGTGTTGTTTGGCAGATCTTTGAAGAAATGGCTATAGGAGAGGCCACACTATCTTCATCTCGAGCTTATCAGAAGACCCCGTAGCTCCTTCATAAAACTATCAATATGGCGACATCGCTTAAAGAGGATAGGTATTGAATGTGTGATTTATCATGTTTTTATAACTTTTTGAGTAAAATAGTGTGTATTTAATCCACATATTTTCCTTAATTTTAAGCATAATTTTCATTTCATAATTTTTATACTCATTACACTCAAAAACATCAAAGAAATTTCTTAAAATTAATTTAAAATAAATAAATAAATACATTAATTAATTAATTGTAAATAAATATGTACTCAAAGCTTCTAACCATTTTTTCAGGTCTACATGAGAAGAGGCCCAAGAAGGCTCTCCAATTCCCTCCTTCTTCATTTGAAAAAAAAATCATTGTAGGACAAAATAACTAATGTCGACTAACGATCATCATTTCAAAAAAAAAGAGCACTAATGTTAGCATGACATCAGTCGCCCCTCCATTTTCTCCATTGCACGATGTCGCCCCATCGTCGCCTCTTCTCCTCCTCCCTCTGATGTGATGCCTCCTCTCCTCCTTTGCACAATTGTTGAGCCTCCCCCTCCTCTCTCGTCGACTAAAAATAGAGGAGGGAGGCCAATGACTGGAACCCATCATCAAGGCTTGATGGCAACAAGAAACCATCACCAAGGGGATCTTCCTCCCTCCTTCACACGCCGCCATCGTGAGTCGTTGTGCCTCTCATCCTCCACGCATCGCCACAGGCCTTCGTCATCGCTATCCTCTTCTCCTCTATAAGTCCACCAATGCCTCCACCGCCAGTGTCAAGGAAGAAGAAAAGGGTCCAAGGACCCCCTTTTCATTTTATATAGTTTTTTATAAGTTTAGACCTAAATACAACTTTATGAAACTTTTTTACTCATCATAATTTTTCCATTTTTTATTTTGTATTCTACAACTTTTGAAATTTTTAATTAAGTATCTTCTTAATTAAATTTCAGTCATGTTGGGACCATTCAAAAATTTGTTAAAGTTTATTTATTTTCTTACAATTTACCCATTAAGCAATTTTTATTTGGTAAATTTAACTTCTATCCAGATATTTTTATTAAATTACAATCAAGCCTTTAAATTTTTGTTTATTTGCATTCAAGCCCTTAGGTTTCTTAAAAAATTACATAAAAGCACCTGGTACTTCAAAAAATCACCAAAATAGCTAAAAATCCAAAAAAAATCTCAAAAAATCCTCTATGTTCCTTATGATGTCTAAAACCTAGTAATAGAGGTTGCAACACATTTTAAGGTCCATGAAAAGAAATAAAAGTATTGAGTCAATAAAGTTGAAAATGTCTTTGTAAATAAAATAAAAATTCATATAAAAATGTATGGGTCCTCGTGGATCGATCATCTACTTGCCTTATACATATTTTAATATCTATTGGCTTGTAGTTGAATTATTTTTGTATAAATATCTATGTTTTCGTGTGTGCACAACGACAACATAAAAATAACTTCTTAACACATCGGAAACCGTGTTATCATTTTGTCACTGTGTTCGGGGACTCGGTAACTTTACATAATTTATTTTGCTATTTTGATCTTTTCATTTTATTTTTTGTAAACTATCTTATTTATCTTTTTAGGTTAAAAAATAAAAAAGAGGATCTCTCTCATTCTATCTCTTCATTGGTATTTGCTTAAATATTCATAAAGCACAAAATTTAGAATTATCATTTACCAAACAAGCCCTGCAAGATCTGTTTAAACTCCTAGTCATTTGTAGTCTGTTACATTTTTTGAGTGCTTAAAAAAAATCTTGAAAACATAAAATCAAGTTCCTCTTACTACAAACTTAACGATCTTTTGGGACGCTTAGTGGAGACGGTCAAAGAGAAACCGTCCCCTATAGCAGCATAGAGGACGGTCGATCCACAACCGTCCCCTCCGTTGAGTATTAGAGATGGTCGCTACTGACCGTCTCGGATAATTGACCTTTGGAGATTGTCACATACCCGTTCCTTTTGAGTAGAGCTCCTGTTTGTTTTCTTTGTACACAGGCACTGTAGGGGACGGTCATAACCGTCCCTATACTCCACTATTGGCGTCGTGTATAACTAACCTTAGGGGACGGTTGCAACTGTCCCGTATAGTTAGGTATAAGGGACAGTTATAAAACCATCGTCGATGTCTCTGTAATTGGTGGACTCTTGGAAATATCTGGCACCAAAGGGGACGGTTCACTTATAACCATCCCCGATCATTATTATAGGGGACGGTCGTACGACCATCCCCGATTGTCTTATATCCTCTCGCCCGAATCCTTTCCTCATTCCCTTCGACCTCCGACCTCCCATCTGTTGCATTCGTCTTTGTGGATTTCTCTTCCTCTGCCGAACAATTAAATAAGATCACCAAATTGTTGATCACATAAATCAGATAAGGTCCGGAAAGTCATAACATGGCTTGAATAAAAGATGATTGAAGTTATTAAATTGTTGCACTTTGAACACAATTGCACACACACAACACAACGCTAGGTCAGAGCCCAAATCCTTGTTAAATTTCTTACTATCAAAATCTAAAAATGATTACCTACTTCTTGGTGAGGGAACTATAGTCCCCTTAGTAGATTGGGTGGTTAAAGGGCAACACGTAAGGCATCGTCCTGAAGTAAATACATGTAGCCATTTTATGGTCCGTACTTACACATGTACTAGTTGAAAGTGGATGCAACTAATTGTGTAATTCAGGACAGTCATTGTTTTACGTGTAGACCTATCTAGGATACATGTGTGCTTGATTTGTTGGACATTGAAATTAAAAATCGAAAGATAACCGCTTTGCAGCAACTTGTGTTGTGTTGGTGAATCAACATTTGTCTTGCATTTGTGATGGATACAAATTTTGATATATAAGTCCCTTGTGGGTCTTTAACTAAGTTTGTTTATTCAAATGACTTATTCAATACTCCACATGAAAGTAGATTGCAAGCTCTCATCTTCATAGCTTTTGTAAAATAAGGGATCTTGGAGATGATACTTAACTCCCCTACTAACCAAGAAAAGACCCAAAATACTATGTTCATTGAAGAATGAGATTAAGGAAATAACAAGACTCTAGAAAGAGCAAGAAAAAAAGAAAATGTTCACAAAACTGGCTAGTTTGACGAAAGTCCTCCTTGATGACTATCTCAGGGATGGATTTTTACATGTCACTAAATCCATCTATCCTTTATCTTCTTCCACATCACCTAGCTTTTAGAATATTCTATTGATGATAGGTATCATTTCAGGGATTTTTATCGATCATATTTCCCTTGGACAACATCGAAACCTTCCCAAGAAACCCAAACTCCATTTCTGACCAATAACTTGACCTATGACACAACCACTCTAGGTCAACATGATCTGAATCTGAAAACATGCCCCATGAGGATTCCATGATTACATTTTTGGATAATTCTGAGGATTAAACATCAGGGGATTTTGGATAAAGTTATAATTGAGAGAAAAACTAATTATTGTTATATAACCTCTCAAACTCGAAAGACAAAGTCATACTTTGATGAGTTATATTTCAATATTACTGAGGAAGAATTTATTGAAGAGACCTTGGCAATTCTCCAAATCTTCAATTGTTTAGCTCTGGTGATATCCTTAATTTTTATCATTCACAATTGGAGCATGTTATCAAAATTCTCATTTATTTAGAAGATGAATATATTGACTTAGATAAAACTATGGTGTCTGAATGTTGGGACTCTAAAGGACATGTTCTAGACATTGATTTTGGGAATAATCTTGAGATTGGATTAAATTTTAAACTAATTTCAAGATTATTGAGCCAAATAAATCACAATTAACTTTGCTAATCAAGTAATGTACTATATGAACATGAGATAATGATGAGTTTGTATATAAGCTTAGGAATGATTTAAATTTGGGAAGAAAAAAATGATGGAATATGATTTTGTGGGTGGATTAAAATTTGAATGCAAAAATGAGAATGAATTTGAACTTTTTACAAAATTTTCAAGAATGGTTTGAAAAAAGAGATTGATAGAGCAATTGATGAGACTCTCTTCCTAACAACCCCTAACCAAGGGTCAAAAGTCTTTCTCGATGACTCTCTCGAGGATGAGAAAACAATGTCTACCTTCATTTCCTTCCCAACATAGAAAGAAGAGCTACATCACTCAGTGTGTGGTTCCCAATACACATTCTCTATCACCGAATCAGTTTCGGATCATGATGACCTTATGCCTCCTGATCATTTCTGGATCAAATCGAGGAATACCTACATGTATTTGAGGATGATCGACCTACCAATTCAGAGGATCCATCTTGGTTGGGTCCATCATATGTGATCACGTCCTCATTGGTAGAAAATATAGAGGAAGATCGCAATGATTAAATACATACTTCCTTTGAGCTCTCCCTCCGTCTCGTACTCCAAATAATTGAACATGTTGAGATTGAATCCCAATGGCTCAATATAAGGTTTGATTTGGAATCTGCAAATGATGCCATCCAAAATAATTATGTGATATCATGGAGGGAGATGATTATACATCGTAGTTGGTATTTGAGGATTTTATATTTACCAACTCTATGCAACCTCACTATACCTTCTCCAGCCACTGGCCTCACCATGGTTTTTTAAACACATATACCGCACAATCAAGTGACACGGGTTATTTCTAACCCTAGAGCCTGACTGGGGGCATTTGATGAATACACAACTTATCTACTTTATATGGAGATCTTGGCAAAAAACCTTAATAATTCACTAATAAAATCCCCTAAAATTGATTTATTAACATTCATTAGCTGTCATAAAATTAGGGTAAATTTTGTAATTAAATAACCTCTATTTTTACAGTATTTAAGCATATTATTTTATGTACAAAAATTACTTTTTTTAACCTAATTCTTCTTCTATGATAATCTTTTACTAATTTACTAAGTTGGCATAAAGAATTAAAACCCGTAAAAATAGAAAATCAAAAGAAAATACAGAAATCTGATATTGTATATTTTGTACATATTTCATCTTTGTTGATTTTATTTCACTTTTTTCTAATGTACAAAAATCTGTAAAATTAGATGAATTATTTTTATATTGTTTATAAATAAATTTGGTAATTAAAATATGATTACAATATAAAAAAATCACAAAATGCAAATGTTGTATTTTATTATCTATAGAGTACCTCCAAAAATACGTATATACAAATGGCCTCTTTTGATTTTGGGTCCTTCACAAAAGTTGTAGATCTCATCGAGATGAGAAACTTTTATCTTGATCACTTTCATATTTAATTTTTATATGTTATTTTACTTTTATTCAATCCATATTTTTATTTTGAATTTTTTTATTTTTATTTATATTAATTTTATTTCACTTTAATTTAATTTAGTTTTCCCTTCCTTTTTTCTCTCCTCGTCTCTCTTTCTTCCCCTCTCCAGGTCACGTGCCATGCATACATGTGACCCCTCTTCTGCCTCCCTTTCTCTCTCCAAGCATGTGCCATGTATGTGTCGCATCCTCCCTCCGCCTACACATGCGCAGTGTGTGACTACCTCTCCCCCTTCCTACAATGACCATCGTCCCCAGCACCTCCGCCCGTGGCCGTTACATGACCATTGTTCTGCCTCCTCCCTCGTCATTACACCTCCCTTGATTTCTCCTCCTCCACTTGTTACCACTCTCTACTATAAAGTCCATGGCCTCCTCTATACTCCGATAGCTTCCATTCATCTATCATAAGAGAGATGAAGCATGATAGAGGGTTGTGATAGAACCCATCTCCTCTCCGAGAAAAAAAATCTCCAAGGCGAGATCCATGATAAGGATTGATGTGCTGTTGTTTGAGGTCTACCTCCATCAGTCAAGCTTCTTTACCCTTTCGCTGAGACAAATCATGGTGACGACAAAGAGAGTTAGCTCCTCCAAAATCCTCAATGTATACCCATGGAATTCCTTCTTTTTTCCTCTTCCCCTCATCCTTTCTTCTTCACAGTGATGTCTTCTTCCACTTGACTTGATATTTTCCTCTCTGTTCGACCATCACCTTCTTCGTTCCTTTTCACCCACTTCAATTCCTTTGCACCCGATCATTACAGTCATCTTCTCGCACCACCTTGCCCTCTGTTCACCACATCCCCGTCGTGCTCCGCCATTCGCCCACGTCACCTTCACCTCCTTCCTCGATAGTCACAACCATCAATCTCCCTCAAGCTCGGATCACGTATCGACTGGTCACCACCACTTTGTCGCAGACTACTCCACCGCTGCCTGGGATAACCCGGACACCCTCGACCCCTCGGCATCATTGATTGGCCCGCCTCTCCCTCGCCACTGCTTTGCACATCAACCAATTCCGCTGCCATCAGCATACATGATCCACCTCCCCATTGGTTGATAGTCGTCACCACTCTACCTCGACTCAACTTCCTTCTTGACATCCAGCTACCAATGGATAGAGGATAGGCCCTCGATCCAACAGCCCCAAAGTCCTCCATACGTCCCTCCCCCGAGCCTCGACCCACGCCTCGAGGCTTGGATCAACCAAGGCTCCAATCAAGCCTCTTGAGCCTCTACCGTAGCTCGTGCCTCTACTCTAGGGTCCTGAAGCACGTGCATCTGCTACGTGGAGCTTCGGGAACCCCAAACCTCTACCCTCCTCCCAAGCCTCCCTTGTCACACGTCCTACACGTGGGGTGTGAGGAAAGTTATAGGGAAGCCCTTGGGTGTCCGATATGTGCCCACACCCTCACCTCTAACCGCACGTGCAGAGCACGTGTGCCTTTGGGAATATTGCAAGGAGGCCCCCTCGTTTCCATCCAAATACGTAGGGACTCCTCTAGTTGAGAGAACGAACGAAGCATGTGTCCTGAGGAAAAATTGCAAGATACATCCTCAGGTTTCGAATGAAAATCTCTAGGAACCTTATTGAGAAGAAAATAGTTTTTTTATTTCATGTCAGTCCCACTTCAATTCATCATATCATTCTCATTTGAAATCTGATTTTTGTGCACAATATATCATTTTGATACTATTTTTTGCTCTTCCATCTGATTATCTTGTGAACATATCAGAGTTTGAATTGATTTGAGGGTCTATTTTGATCAATGTACGCTGATTTGACATATTTGTGCTATTTTATATTAAGAAAATTATTGATTTATTTTGCAGGAGCTTAATTAAGGAGGAAGCATTAACTTCCCTAACATTTTATGTGATTAAAGTTTATTATATTTGAGAATTAAATTACATGGAATTTCAAGGTCTAATCTTCTTAGATAAAATCATTAAGTGACCTCATTATTTGTAGGATTATTCATTGATTAATCTTTTAGCACGCAGTTTGATATTAAAGCGATAAATATTTCTTGATTTCACCCTTCATCCATGATTTCATTTGAGGAATTAAAATTATAAATCACTCGTGTGTTTCATTGTCTTATTTGTTTATTTTGCTTGCATTTTCATCATTGCATTACATGTGTTTTATTTTTCATTTTATTTTCTGACACAGACATTAACCAAGTGATCAATTAAATATTTAAATTAATTTTGAACAACATAACTAGAAATAGTATGTTCCCTGTGTTCGATCTTGTATTTTACCAAGTAAAAATTGTTCCACAATATTCAAAATTTATGGTTTTTGACGAATCGTTTTCCACCTCCTATACTACAATCATCGACTATTAAAGAGGAAGATTTCACATTCATCAGCATTAAACCTGCAAACATCATTGTATACCTCCCGTAGTTATCTTTCAGGTATTTCTTTTACAATTTCCTCTCACTTTTTATTTTAAATAAGTATTGGGGAAACTCCAAAAAAACAAAACAAAAAAAGCAAAATAACTTGAAAAAACAAAAAAAAAATCATCATTTGTTGCATCTTGCACCCTCTTTCTTCTATTGTCCTACATTTTTCTATTCTTTTATCACCATGTGGGCATGGCTCATGTTTTTAAGCATGGGGGTGCATCGCATTTTAAGCATGTCATTTTTTCACATTAAAAAACATTTTATTTGATGCATTCCACTTTGTTTTACATTGTTTTTTATCATTTTCATTACATTAATTTTTCAAAAATATCATAACAATTTCAAAATTTTCTAATAAATTTTAGAAAAACATTACATCATTTTTGCATCATTTTCAAAAATTCCATTTTTCTTCATACACCAAAAATTGTATAAAATTTAGTAAAAACTCCCAAATTTAAAAAACATTTTTTTTCAAAAATCCAAAAATATTTTCCTATTTTCACCTAACTCTTGGGATTTGAAGTCTTATTTTACAAATCTCGGGCTTAGACCAAGAAAGCCTTAATCCTCTTATTTTCGTAGGACTTCATTAGGTTTAAGTATTCAGGTTCTTCAGGTCTATTTTAGACTTAATTCTTTTAGTTCTGCTAATCTTACATTGTGACCAAAATATGAATCTAAATAGATCATCTTGACACCTATATCACTCTTTTTCTCTTTATTGGTTATTGTACAAACTGCACCTTACACTTAGTTCAAATTAGTTTGATTGTACAAGGGATTATTGTAATCTCTAGCAAGGGAAGGGAGTGATTTTGAATCCTAGTGTAAGCAAAACTTCAATGATCTAAGTTTAGGAACCACTTCTTTTATATAAGTTTGGGTCTGTCAGCAAACTTGACTTGTACTTGTATCTAAAAGTCACATTTTATACATGCCAGAAAATCCTATAAAAAAGAAGGTACAACTAGGGATTCCTATTCCAAAAATACAAATGCAAAGCAAATATCCACTAAAGAAAAATCTGCTTAAATAACCCACCTCTACCAAATAAGACAGGTAGAATACCAATGTTGCTACTAGTTTAAAAGAGGACAAAGAAGCCCATAATTATGCTCTGCAAAAAGAAAAAATGAGAGCAATGAACCAAAGCGGTTTACAAAAAACTCCAGAAAATACAAGTTCTATAAAAATTGTACCCGTATTCTTTTGTTGACATATTCATGTAAAATGAAAATAAGCCTAAACTTAGAGAGAATATAGGCTTTAGATTGTGTGAATCTCCTAGTATCTTTTTTATGGTTGTACAGTATATTTATCTTGCAAGTTGGCAAGAGATATAACTTTTACACATCGTTCAAATTCAACTCAAAATTAAAGAGAATATATGTTGATCGGGATAATCTGACTTGACCTCAGGATGGAACTGACTAAAGTTGATAGAACTCAAGGGTTTTTGAATTGAAAACTCAAATCTAATAAGAGTCTGAACACATTACTAATCTAAAGGTTGATTCATTCTTTGCTTGTTGTTTGTTCAAGCTTGGCTTAAAAATCTCAAGACTTTGTGGGTGTGTCTACTATAAACCCTTTGTGCACCTTCTCTAGATCATTCTATGTTTCTCTTTGCATATCATTGTTTTGCTCAGGATTAGCAAAAACTAAATATGGGAGTATAAATAATGTTTTCATTCCTAGAAAATTCTTATACGATCCTTATGATGTCTAGAATCTAGTAACAAAATTTTCAACACATTTTAAGTTCATAGGAATAAAAATAGAAAAAAGGATTCCATTTGAATCAATAAATTCAAAAATACCTTTGTAAATAGAAAAAAATCGCTTAAAAATGTCTAAGTCCATATAGATCGATCATATGTTTGTCATATGCATATTTAATATATATATATATATGCTTGTGAGTAAATAAATATTTATTTGAATATCTCGATTTTCATGTGTACATAACGACAACATAAAAATTACTTCTTAACACACCGAAAATTGAGTTATCAACATGTGTGAGAGTTCCAACATCAACATTATTGGGAACCACCTTTCTGAAGTGGACGCTATCGAGAAATGATCATAAGAACTCGAGAAACTCGCTATGATCAAATAGAGGACAAAGAATCTAGACGAGGTTTACCAGATTACAAAGCAGTTGGAGCTTTTAGTGAGCTCAATCAACTCATGTCAGTCTGCGAGATTACTAGTTGAGACGTCTGCCATATAATCGTAGCAACCGCAGCAAAGTCCAGGGCAACCATTGTCCATTCAACATGTGTACTACATGTAGGTACCTGATAACAACAAAATAATCATCGGTCGTGTGTTCCACATAGGGCGGGAACACAGTCGCTGCGTTGACCGACAATAATCTTGTGCCCAATCAACATCAACCCACAATATGAATAAGGCAATTAAATCTCAAAAATGTGGAATTAAAATTTATTATAACTCTACATGCAAATCTGTATAGGTGTAAGCACAAGTAGAGGTCGAACACTGTGAGCAAACAGTTGGGGGAAAAAATATGCACATAACTATTCAATTCATTTCTTACCCATGTTATTGTTTTTGTGTATTTTTAATTTTTAATTTTTAATTTTATTTTTTCTTTTTATATTTTTATTTTTATTTTTCTGATTTTATATTTTCTTTTTATATTTTTATCTTTTTATATTTCCTTTTTCTTTTATAAAAACAATATAGCCTATATAAGGCTTTATTTACACAATACATAGAAATATATTTATAAATACTATTAAATCTAAACAAAATTCAGAAAATAATTTGTTTTTGGGTTTTTAATATTTTTATAATTTTTTGTATTTTTCAGAAATATTTGCTAATTTTATGTATTGTTAAAGTAAAAAATATCCCAAATATGAGATTAATACATAATCCAAAACTAATTTGTGTTTTAAAAATATGTCTTCTTGTATGCATATCTTGAGCATCTTTTACTCATTTCAGTTGATTTCAGTTTCATTTCAGAGCTTTTTAATGAACCTTTTAATGGCATAATTCATTCCCTGTTTTGGTACTATGAATTGGATGTATTATTTTAAATAGCCAAGTGTCTATTATGTAGTATGCTTATGCCTTGCCTAAATTATCCTACGAGATTGTTTCACGACTTGAGCCCGAAATTAACCAATGTTTAATTTGCTCATTATTTTATTCTGATTTAGGGCATACTTGCATTGCATTTAGTTGCATCTATTTTTATGATTAAAAAAATGCATGTTTCATGTTGACTTAATGCATATTGTTGTTTTGTCTCCATATGTGTTTTTGACCTACGCTGCTTTAAACCAACATTTAATCTAATTAATAAGAGTCTAAATGTTTCGAAAGAGGCATGTGTCCCTGAGTTCGACCTTGGGCTTGCCCAAGTAAAATATAAATTGACTATTTGATTTAATTGATTATATTAATTAAATGGTCTTTGATCGATCTGATTCGACCAACTACAATGCACTAAAACAACTTATTAAGGTTTCTCTTTCAAATTTACGATGGTATTACTAGGTAATACTACTCATCAAGAGAATGATTGATTTGTTGAACATGTTGTTCTTACTTATAATAGAGAGATTACCCATTTAGAAGTTTAACTCATTAATTTGGTGATAGGGGCATAGATTAAGATAATGAATAGAATGGATGCTCACTCCTAAAGTCAACAACTAAGAAGTAGGGCACAAGTAGTAGAAATGAATCAAAGGATGGCTTGTTGAAACATAAGTACTACTTGGGCATTTACAGATTATCATTTTACACAACTTGTTACCATTTTGATGAATTATATCTGTGATTATATACTAGTCAACGTGATCCTTACACATGACTATGCGAGGGTGCAGTGACCCTCAACTGGATGGAGGAAATAAATCTTGATAAGGGCAGCGACCACCAAGTGCGCGGGTCTAGGATTCCATTTCTTATTACAACTTTTATGCGAGCTCGCAGTCTTTTTATGCCTCGTTGTGATCCCGACTTTTGACCAACTCTGCTGATCCTCTGTTTAGGATATCCATGCAGGGGATCCTCAGTTTTAGTTGTTCATACGATCTTGTTTGCTTGTATTAGTCGGACTGGAATTTAGAGTGACTTTTCCAGGAAGTCTCTCTCACCCGTCCTAGTGGAACAGTTTTGGAGTTGGCCTATCCCTCTATTGGACCATACTTCCAATTATAGGGTGAGATGGAAGAGCCTCTTAGGAGGCGACTTCACCACTTGAGTTTTGTCTACTTTTCCGCCAATAGGCGTGGCGATACAAAATCTACATCATCTAGGGTTACATCTGAAATAATTACAATTAAATTGGAAGAGTTACAGTTGCACTCAGAATGGAGCATAATGGATCTTTGTTAAAAGATAAAATCAAGTATAAGTTATGTTGGTTAGAGTTGTTTATAATCAAGTTAGTGGACGTATTGGGAACTTAGTTAGGATGCACCATATCCTTCGCATGCCTACAGAGGCACCCCAATCCTAAGGCACTCTTCATGCCTTAGAGTCATAGTGTGAGGTCACACACAGACCAAGACCACAGACTATCCAGTAGACTTAGAAAGATAGATAGAATCAACACTTAGACCATAATCCTTATCTTTTCCATCATCAAGAAATCAAGAATTCGATCATCATATCGTCATCAAAATCCACAACATATCTACATATGGGCCATAACTTAAAAATATATATGCATATATAGAAAATATTAGGATAATGGGTGAACAGGGGAGGTACATACAAGCAACTTGAAACATTTTTACATTGCAAGTATATATAAATTTTAGATGTTTATGCCTTTCTACTTGCTTCTTTTGTAACCACTTTAAATGTATGTTAATTTTAATAAGCTACCAGGAAGTACCAACACTCGTTGACGTATCTTGTACCTTTCATGTGTGACAGGTAAGCAATCTGCAACTCAGTAGCTAGTTGATGATTCCAAACATCCACTGCTATTCTAGATGGTATAGTTACTTTTGTTTAGTTTTTGATATAAATTACTTTCCTTTCTCTTATGTATATTATGGGATAAATGTATGGTGGATCCGCTTCTATTGATTTGAATGTCATGGCAAAAAAAGCAAAAAATTTCCCCTGAATTTCAACGACTTAATACGATCACTTGTAAATGTAATATTACAAATGCAACGTAAATGGGTGCCCAAATATGAGGGTGTCACATTCAATCTGGTCTATATCCTACGTCCGACCACCTTTTGAGCTTTTAGGAGGTGCTTATGCTTCCTTGAAGCTTCCTGTGTTAGCAAATGAGCTCAGATGGGTCCAGGACTCATCAGAGGAGGCCTCGATGTTAGAGAAGCAAGGTTGCACCTGGAAGTCTAAACCTATACTTGAATCACTCTAGATGAGGTCCTTCTGGGCTCGTACCTTCACGTACACACTCGCGACTCGAAGGCGATGCGTCTCGACAAGGTTCTTAGGTAGAAACAGTGGAGGAGATGGTGGAATGATGGCCTTCAGTGAAGGATGAATGATGGGGACATGGGGACTCTTGTCTTGTAGATTTGAGATGATCTCGATGAATGGAGTTGATGTAGAAGTATAGAGGAAGATGGTGGGGTGAAGGCGAGTCGAAACAAGTTGTAGCTCACTCAGGGACATTGGCAAGAGCCCATTGCTCCGGTGAACTAAAGTTTTTGGAATTTTGATGATTTTAAATGAAAACAAACAAAATAAACTACAAATCTAAGATAATAAACAAAATGCGAAACTAAATGACTAAGGTAGAACAACTCACCTAACCTGAACATCCGGGAGCAGGGAACCTGGTGGAGCATTGCCAATGGTTCTGGATCTCACTCTGATCACCTTTTCCTCATTGCGAGACAAGGGGTTTCTCCTCTTGTTATAAGGGGCTACCTCCAGGTGAAGATCTCTTGGGGTCACGGTGATGAAAACAGATCTAAATTGGGTAGGAGGACATAGGATTTATTTATAAAGGAAAAAGGTGGAGGAAGCTGGATTGCGCTTGAGTCGTGATTGGTTGGTGGAACCTAACACTAGGGCATGGTAGAACATGATCGTGTGCACAAGTTTTGTGAAGGTCTTGAGATGATCAGAAGCATGGAGATGGAGTAGAGAATTTAGAGAAAGTGAGTGGTTGACGTTTTTGACAAAAAGGAGGCTAAGGTCTGTGTGCTACGCTCCCATTGGGCCATGTAGGCCCACTACATGATAAAATAGAGTAGAAAATAAGATAAAATTAAAAATAAAATAATAATTTTTATTTAAAAATACTCAACATGAAATTTTTTATTATTTTATAAACTATTTTATGGTGATTTTTTTAAACCTTATTTCATATAGTCTTTTATTTCACATTATTATATATGTATATATACATGTGTATAGGTATTTCTATTTTATGATTTTAAAAAAGATTATATTTACATAATTTAATATTTACAACATTATATAATATGTATTTACATAATTTATGGCATTTTTATAATTTATTTATATGTATAAATAAATAGGTGTATGTACATTATAGTATATTATGCCTTTCTATTTAGATGTATTAATTATTTTGGATGTGCTTTTAATGTTTTTACTTTTATTTATATTTTTAATGTGTATTATATAATATATACAATGATTCAAAATATAAGGTGATTAACAAGTAAAGAATAAAGTAATTGGCTTTTATGCAAATGCCTAAGTAGAATAATACCCTGAAAAGATGGCTTTTACATCTTAACTTAAAATTAAATGGAACAACCTTCATTCGATATATAATTTAAATCAAAATACAATGGAGATTAGATTGGTTCATTTTGAGTTCATAAGGACTAGATATTGATCAATGAAGTTCGATTTGCAGCTTTTTCAACAGTATGTACCAAGTGTACTGTGCACAGTTTTTCTTGGATAATAATTTTATTATTTTTTATACATTAATATGGTACAAGTTTTGTGTTGAACATTTATTATTGAGGTGTGTATAATACTAAATAAAATAGTGTAAGTTTGGGCTACTTTCAAAGAATTGGGGTTTCTCTGTATTTTTTACAGTATTTCACCCTATCTCCCCCTACTTTATTCCTGGCCGACCTATTCAATATTTGACTTGGTCTCGGGGTTCAGGGTCAGTCGATATCAAAGATACTTTCTTTATTTTTCTTTTCTTTTCTTTATTCTTTTATTTCAGGTTAAAATAATAAACTAACCACATATTAAAGTTATATGTTAATTCATACAAGTTAGTGGTATTTAAAGGCATTTTGTTAGGGATATAATGCCAAAATAGAAGAATAAAGGTGAATGAACATACTTACCTCTACTAGTACCTATCAAACACTTATTAGAAGAATAAGTAATGAATGGGAAAATAAAGAAAAGTAAAATAAAGGACTTAGAATGATTGTGGCTTTTAAGCTTATATTCATAAAATCAAAGTTTGGAGCTCAGGTAGACCTTTGGATTGTTAGTTTGTTGGAACCTTATTGATAATAGGATTTAAAACTTGACGGCCCTCAAGTTCCACAATGCTTCATTCAGTTCACCTCAATAGTCAGGTCAGAACAAATCTTTTCATATGCAAACTCTTATGACTATGTGACTCACTTGTATAGTGTATGTGTAATGTAGATCTCTACATCTGAAGTGGTAAAGAAACTGTCTTCCTCAGCAAGGTAACCCTAATTCCCCAATCTAGCTACTCTTTCCTCGAGGAGAGGGGTATTTTCATCTAAGTTTAAGATCAACCGGCTTAAAGAAGAGGGGGTAGAAAAGAGAATGGATTGTTATCAGTGTAACCACATATCCTTTTGAGCTTGACGAGTGTAGACAAGTCTTCAGGTGCATGCAACTGTGAAATCTTTTACTTTGCAGCATAAGCCTTACTTATTGACATATAAATCCGATAGGAATGATTTTTCATTGACTTTTTACATGTCTAACTTTTGTAGAGTCTTTATTTCATACCTTTTTTGAATGTATATGCAGATTTTATAAGGATTTGTTTTTCTTGAGCTAGTAGACTATCCCTCTTTTGAAGCTTTATTACAACCCACGACATCCTGTCTTTAGACGTTCATGCCACTAGATCGGGTTGGGGTGTGTTATCCTCATATTGGGGTAGCGTATGTTTCCACACGCATGCTTCTCAAGCTAGAAAATTTTTTCCTCATCACCTCATCTGAGTTGAGCTATGTGTAGAGTGCTTATCCAAGTCATGCCACTAACAACAAGGGTCATGTGTGTCCTTCGAAATATTCTACTTAGGCTAATCAAGCTGACATGTGAACATAGTCTTGTGGACTCAAAGTATTAAGTCACATTGACCTTAAAAATATTAATTCCAAATCCTACAAGGTTCCTTGAAATTAATTGGATTAAGGTCTAAACAAGTTCCTATCTTCTGATTTTATTACAGACTAGTTCAATTGTCAAAATCATTCTGAAAAATATGGTTGCAATTGGAAAAATATTTTTATGAAAGAAACTTTCTAGTTTCAAACTTTTTATATGGTTTTTGGAAACGTTTTGCAAATTTTTATGAGTGTTGAAAGCATTTTAATTTTTAGGTATTTTTGAAAAAGTTAGTGAATTAAATCTTTTTATAAGTATTCACAAGTATTGGGTACATATTCACAAAGGATTTTATACACGTATATACAGATTTTATATAAGAGTTTTATTTGAATAATCTTGCAACATGATTATGTACAAGGATTTAAAAATCATTTGAAAACATTTTCGAAAACTTATTTGCAAATATATTTTCAAACATTTTGCAAACAATTTTTACAATCTTTTTAGAAACATTTAGAAAAGAATATTTTTAAAGGTTTAAAAAATATTTTACAAAGATTTTTCAAAGGTTTTCAAAAAAAATTTCAAATATTTTGCAAGCATTTTTCAAAATCATTTGCAAAATATTTTCAAACCAATTTTGTAAATATTGTTCAAATAATTCCACACCATATTTACAAGAGTTTTAGTCTTTTTATTTGTATACCCTTACCTAATGGATATTAGCCATATTATTGAAAATACAAGAAAGCACAAGTTATGGATAACGTATATATACCATATATATGACCCCACGTACTTAGGTATAATTATGTGCTCATAGTGACCAAGGAGGAAGACATAACTCGTGCTAAGTATGGAAGGATACTATACTACAACAACTCAAATAAAAGAATACGAAGTAGATCATCCTTCATATACTTAGGATCAACTAATCCTCAGTATATGATGAGCACGAGAGATGACGTGTCTAACGTCCAGTCTTGGAGGGCCTACGATGTCTGATAGGTCTGATCCAGCAATCGTTGTATCAACGCCTTTCTCGGCTCTCAACACTCAACTCAAGCAAACAATCAATAATTAACCCGCAACAATGATTAAGAAGTAAATGTAGGTTAGATAAAATTTATTATACCCTACAGAGAATGTGTATAGTATGCAAGCAATAGGGGTCTAACCATAAAAGATTACACGAGGCCAAGCACTAAAAATGAATATACAACTTAGGATTTTTAGGGTATTTTGATTTTTAAATGTTTTCGTGGGTTTTTTTATTTTTTTTATATAATTTTTTATGTTTAAATTATGTAAATTATCTTTAATTTTTATTTCTAAAATGAAAGATATATTAATATGTAATATATAATGATTTATATATATGAGGTCGGGGAGCTTGCACCAAGGTGTATGTAACTTTACATGCATTAGTGACATAAATGTCCATATTTTTTATTTTTTTGAAATGAAATCATTTTATATCTAGATCATCATATATCACATTGATGTCATTCAAAATTCAACTTAATCTAAGACTTCTAGCCCATCCATCAAGACTATGCAATTTTATCGATCTCAGAATTACTGAAATTTATCCTTCCAGTTGGACATTTTAAGAATGCATGTTTTACACAAAATTTGAAACATGTATTCTCATAATAATCCTAAGTAAATCCCCCGGATTTCATTTCAAAAAAATATATATTCATGGCACTAATGCATGTAAAGTTACATGCATCTTGGTGCAAGTTCCCCAACCTCTCTCTATAGATATATAATATATAAAGAAAAAAGAACAAGAGATGTTTTTGAATTTTTCAAAAATAAAAAATAAATTCAAATTTTCAAAGGTGAAATAATTTTTAATTTTACAAAAGTTTCTCTATTTTTGGTGATTTTGGATACTTTTTGAGAATTTTTATGGATTTTTAAATAAGGAAATGCATAAAATAAACAAAATAGTAAATTAAAAAGCTTGAAATGGGCTTAATAAATATCTATCAATTCTGATTCAGACCAATATCAATTTTCCTAAAGACTAGATATTCTATAGAAATTTCAAAAACTTAGAAAATAACTTTGTGATTTTTCTTTGAATTTTTAGACTTCTTTATAAAATTTTTTGTGTACTTTTCAATTTTTAGGAGTTTTTGATAAGATTTTTCAAAAATAATTGGTCACAAATCATACATGCATAAATAAACCTATATGATTTTTCTGGAATTTTTAATATCATTTTGTAATTTTTTGAATTTTTAAATGTAAAATAGCATAAAATGCAATGTTTTTTGTATTTTATAAATAGGAAAATAAATTCAATTGCCTTAAGGATAATACATGTGATATATAAAACTTCCAAGAACTTAAGAGAATTTTCCTATAAATTTTTGATGCAAAATGCTATATTTAATTATTAAATTACAAGAACAAAATTAAATTTATAATACAATTCCGAGCATTTAATAACATTTCCAGCAAGTCTAAGGGCATACATGAATTTATCCACAGTTTAAAATAATATTTTCACTAGTAGGGATATAAATATAATTATTTAAAACTTTAAGACCTAATCTATAAATTTACCAGAAATATTACCAAATATTCAAAGTTTTTGGACCAAAGAACAATGCACAAACCTGCTAGGATGTCTACGTAAAATACCTAGACTCTCACGTGCACATGCACGTGAGGTGATGTGGATTGGACTAAAAGTTTAGGGGTCCTTACAATAAATATTACAAAATATTATAACATCAACGAAACGTTTATGGATGGAAATAAAATACAAAAGGTGGAGGGTAAAAAATGCAATATACCCAATAGTACGCTGACAGACGATGGATGGAGATTCACTTATCCATGTGACATGTAACGAACGGTTGATGTTGCCTCGCGGATGGAGGGTAGAGATAAGATCCCGCCCTTTGATCTGATGGTTCTGCTAGGCTTGATCGGACGGTAGCTACTTCACTTGATGATTGTTCTTGATCTAACGGCAGGAGCACGCTTGGATGAACATGGAAGAATGCTCAGTTGGTTTGAGCTTTGATTTGAGATATCTCCTGATCTTAAGGTTCTTTGGGCCTGCTAAGTGGCTTAAAATGTTCTTGGGGAGATTCTGCAATGGCTCCAGGTCTCGGATGGGTTCGAATTTCGCTGGGGAGAAACCTGCGAAGAAGCTCAATGATCTGGAGCTTTTGTTTAGGAGAAAATAAGTACTCAAAGGGGTCCTCAAGGATTCCTGCCTACACCAGAAGACTCCTAGGTCGAGGGAAAGGCTTATTGGTCCATTAGCAACTCAAAAGGGGGTTGAAAGAAGGGGGCAGAGGTACTTCGATGGTAGGCAGATGATGAGCGCTAATCTCTCAAAACTTTGCAAGATCTGGGGTGGAAATGGGTCGAGGTGAAAGAATATGGATAGGAACACTCCAAGCTTCGATCCAAGGGGTCAGAATTTGAGCAAGATGGATTAAAATTCAAATCGAAGATGGAGGTTCTATTTTATAACATTGATTGGGAGGCTTGAAAAACTTAGGGTTTCAGAATAGTTCGATGCAAGTTTGATTCAGGATTTAGGCTGGCGTGTGAGAGCAAAGATTGTGGAGGAACTTTCTTGAATTGGACAAGGCAAATCGTTCAATGTAGAGCGAGCAAAAATTTGATGAAATATGGGAGTCAGTGGCTCTGACAAACTAGAGGAGTAGAGGGTCAGTTGACTAGCGGGTCAACTGATGCCACGTCCTCATTGGGGCACATCAGCCACTACAAGACAAACCACGAATGAAAATAAAAATAAAAGAGAAATAAATTAGTAAATATTTTTATTAATTTCTTTTCTCAAATCAAGAAAGTTGTTCCTTATTTTATGTACTATGTTTAAATGATTTTTATTTATTTTTATCAACTCATTTATTACATGTTAATGTTTACAAGTATAGTTATAAATATAACTATCTATATATAATATATTTGATTTTTTTTGTATTTTTATTTTTAATATTTTCTGTAATAATTTATATAATTATTATATATTTAATTATGTATTTAAATATTTGTATTTTATTTTTGGGTCTATTTGTGTAATTAAATAAATGTTTAGAGTATACCTATGTATTTTATTACCTTATTTATTTTAATGTATTTTTGATGGGTTCTTTTTATGTTTGTGTTTTTAATATAATACAAATAATATTTACAACTATGGAAGAATATAAGAAAACTAAAAATAAAAATAATGAACAAAACTGATACAATATACATGTATATAATATAATAGGGACCCAAAAGTCAACTTTTGCATATTAATTCTAATTTTAATGAAATCACCTTTATTAGATAGACAATTTAACTTAGAATACAATAAAGGTTAGTTTGGTCAATTTAGAGTTCATAAAGAGAATATATTGATTTGTGAAGTTTTGTTTACATTTTTTTCATCTGTGTATACCTGTCACATTGTACATTATTTTCTCTTACAATCATTTTTGTATTTTTCTATATATATTTATGTACCTATTTTGTTTTGTAAATATCCTTATTTTATGCATGTAGGAGTGTGTATAAATTAGTGTAAGTAAAGCTACATATATAGTGTACTGGTCAATATTGACTTATCTCCCCCAACTTTATTCCTTGTCGACCAATATTGCCTTAGTCTCAGGGTTTAGGGTCGGTCAATGTTTACAATACTCCAATTATTTTTATTTTATTTTCTTTATTCATTTATTTTATATTTAAATACATGTATTTAAGCACTATTTACAGAAGAAGGTTAGAGTGTTAATTGTACAAGTTAGCTATTTTTACATGCATTTATCTAGGCTTTTAAAGATAAAATAAAGTAATAAAGGTGAATGAATGGGTATTCATCACCACCTATACGCAGCTTTGCTAGTCCCTAGTAATCACTTATTAGGAGAATAAGTGATGCAAAAAGAAAATAAAAAAAGAAAAATAAAGAAGGTAGAATGACGATGATTTTTAAACTCGTCCTTGCAAAATCCAAGTTTGGAGCTCTGTTAAGAACTTTGGATTATTAGTGTGTTCAGAACTACATTAAGGTTGGGACTTATGACTCAACAATCCTTGGGTTCTATGCTTCTTTATCTAGTTCAATTCAACAACCATGTCAGAACCGTCCTTTCAAATGTATAATCTTCATCCTTGAAGTGACCAGTACCAAGTATGTGAATTATATTAGCTCTTCCAAGATAAACTGTTGAACTATCTAGAGGTCTCCTCCTCTAGTAACTTGTACTTGGGGAGATGGACATTGATGAATCTACATTTCATCATCTTTATTCATTTATTTTAACTTAAAATACCTAATAAAACACATGTGTATACTAGTACATCCATATTCTTACTGACTTATATCTGTGTGTAAATATTGTACATATATCATTATTTTAACCTAAAATAAATAAATAAAGAAATAAATGAAAAATAAAGAAAAATAAAAAGACTGTATATATGTAACATATACATGCTAACCCGAACCCCGAGAGAAGGTCAATACTTGACCTGATCGACCAGGAATAAAGTAGGGTGAGATAGGATCTTTAATCAGAAAATCCAAAATAAATGTAAATATTCTTCATTTTCTTATTTATTCTATGTGTACTTATAGAAAACTTGCATTATTTTATTTATCTATAAATTGACCTCAAATTAAATAATTTTCAAAACAAAAGTTGTAAATAAAAATGTTTTCTAAATAATAAAAATAATTGCAAAATAAAATTATGTACAGAATAAAAGTAGCCACATTTAGAAAAATTGTAAAGAGTTAATTGAAAGACCAATTATGGCTCCATATGAACTAAAATTAAATGGAACTCTCACTTCCATTGCATTCTAAACTAAATTATCTTTAAAATGGCAGTGGTTTCATAATTTTTGGAGTTACGGTTTGAAAGATAGTTTTCTAGGATGATTTATGCAATTTTACCATTTATTTATTGTATATATTTATCCATATTTATTTTTTGTATTTCTAAATAATTAGAAATATTTTTAATAATTATTTAAAATAAACATTAAAAAACAAAAAACAAAAAATAAAATAAACCAGTTTCCTTATTTAACTATGTGAATAATGTACCATATGTGTATATTATGTGTATATAATCAATTTTCTTAAATAAACACACTAAAAATTAAATAATTAACATTTATAATTTTATTTAATAAAGTGATGAAAATAATTTCATTTAATTAATTAATTCTGTAAATAATTTTAGTAATTCCACAATTAACCTCCTTCTTTTCTCTCCATTCAAAATTTGAAATTCAAATCCATTTTTTTTCTATTTATGTGGCTCCTCTTCCCTCTCAACTTGATCAATCTTTTAGTGATAGGAGCCTATTCCGAGAGCATTCTTGTTGTAGAGAGGTACCCAACTTCCAAGCCGTCCGATAACAGCGAGCCGATCTTCGTCGAGGCCATTACGACGTTATCTGCTCCCATTTGGGGAGCTCTAAATCTATTTTCTATCTTTTAAATAGTAGTTTTAAATTAATTTTAGATTTTATTTAATTGTCAATTTTCAATTTGTAGACCTTAGTTTCCCATCGTAGTTTTTAATTAATCACCACATTTGAATCTGATCCGATCCGATCATCCATTTCACATTCTCGATTTACCCACATTCTTATTCTATCTCACCTAATATATCACCTCCGGCCACACACGGTGGCCAAAGACATGGTCCTTCCATCACAACCATTGGACCATTTTCATTCACATTTTGTGTCCAAGCGGTCGTGCTCGAGCCGACATTGTCATTTTTCTATTTACAGATTCATAAATTATATAAAAAATTTGCAACTACTGTTTACAAAAAAAAAAGAGAAGCTCATGTCAAAAAAATACAAAAAAGTAAATTTTTGGGCGGCCCAACCGCCGTCGTCTAGAGCGACGACCACCTCCTCCAGAGGAGCCCCCTCTCTGCCTTGACGCCACCGACCATCCGCACGACCATCCAGAACCTCCTGACCAGCCCTCGCTCCGCTTTGGATCCTCCATCACCGCCAGCGAGCCTCCCCCTGGTGGAGCTCAACCGACAGCCAACTCCTCCACCGCTCGAAGACGCACGACCCACCCACATTCGCCAGCAACCGTCGCCATCCACCTTGCACATCGCTGCACTCCTACGTCAACTCGATAACCGGGAGCATGTACCTTCCCCTCGCTCCCTGATCTCCATTCCCATTGCCGACAGTCGATCGCCACCTGGAGCAGACCTACTCCACCTAGGGCGGAACCACACCGACGCTCGCGGAGCAGGCCTTTATTGCACGTCTACCGCATGCCCAACCCCACCGCAATCGCCGAGATCCGCTGACCAGTCATCTCCCGCGAGCCATCTTCCATCACCGCTCGCAGCCCTTGGGCTTGGAGAAAGGAAGGAGGGGCAAACGCCCCTTTGCCCCCATTTTAGCATTGAACGAATGAAGGAACAAGCCCCAGTTCGAACCCTATCATTAATTTAGTGGGTAAATTACGTAGCGCCCCCAAGTTCTCGAAATTACGTGAAGCCCCCTTCCAGATCCATACAATATGTGCTTTGCATGTTTTATCTGGGTACTTTGTGAAATTCCTCCGTAATTTATTTTTGTTATATTTTAATGCAAAAACAATAAATATTACATTTCAATCCCTGTATTCTAGACTTTCAAATTGCATGCTTCCCTTATTAAAATAAACAGCATTTATGCTAAAAAATTCTGCAAAAATCACTTTATATTCCTATTGTGTGCCCATTTATAGAATAAAACTTTTATTGCATTTTATTACTATTTGTTATTATTAATAAAAAAGCATTAAATTTTTCGATGTTTGTAATTTGAAAAACCATATAAATTCAATATTTTGTCAACAATTCCAAAAAGGGATTTTTACCCAGCAGACCTTATAAACGTTTTAAAATGCCTCTACGGCCTTTTACACAACATAATTACCCCATCGACCCTATAAATTACCCCAAGAACCCCCACGGGCTTAAAACATATTACCCGGAGGGTTCATGGGGTAAGAGGTGGCAAGTTTACGGGGTCGAGGGGGGAATTAGGTTGTTTCAAAGGTCGTGAAGGTGATAGGCAAAGTTTATAGGGTCTGCCGGGTAAAAATCCCTTTCAAAAAATGGAATAATTTGCTTTTTTATATCTTTTATTTTCTATGTAAATTTCAAGCATTAACTATTTTTAAAACTCAAAAAAATTCCAAAATATAAAAAATCTTAGAAAAAGCATAAAAAATTTAGCAATTCCCAAAAAATGATTTTACTTCCTACTTATAGATATTTTCTCATAGTTTTTAGAAAAAAATCCAGTAATTTTTATTTTATTTGATATTTTTAAATTACAAAATTGGTATGCATATTCACTGTTTGCTTTATTCCTTATTTTTTCATTTTGAAAAACTAAAAAAATCTAAAAATCTCTAAAAAATTATAAAAATGGTAAAAAAACATCAAAACATAAAAAATTATTTTTTATTTCATTTTTGATATTTCTATCTTATTTGATAAATCAAAAATTTGTATTTCTTTCATGAGTAAATATGTTTTTTATATAATAAATTAATTATTTTGAAAATTAAAAATTCATAAAATTAAAAACCAATAAAAATTAAAAATCAGAAAAAAAAACAAAATATAAAAAAATAAAATATAAAGATAAAAACCCATAAAAATGTAAAATGATAAAAATCTCATAAAAACCAAGATAGTTTGCATTTGAGATTTCTTATACTTTTATTGATTTTTCAATTTTTAGAATAACCCTCGAAATTTGTAGCCTCCCTGAGTTCGATCATGTTGCTATACAGGTAAATTATATAGCAAAATTCTGTTGCTACATTTTTTGTATTAATTTCAGTTTGAGAATACAATAAGTTTTTTTTATGCTTCATTCGGTTGCAATGAATTTTTTATTATTTAAAATCCATAAAATCTCTGCCAAAAAAATGGCCCCATTGCTAGGGAGGCACAGCGAGGGCATTTAGGTTTCTCTTTTGACCTACTATTCTTGGTTGTAAATTTTTGTTTATATTTTACCACATTTATTTCATTGTTTATATTCACTGAATCTAATTTATTTCTCTTGCTCATATTTTTTATATACTTGTGCCTCTTACACATTCTCTTTCCTTTTTCTTACGAGGGTCCGATGAGCAAGGACGACACTCTTAGGAGCGCAACGCACCCAAGAGAAGTGGAGGCAGCTTGATTCTTCTCCGAGCTGCAGGAGAGCGTAAGAGGAAGAGAAGAAAATTTAAAGGAGACCAAGTTTAGAAAAAAAATCTGCGTATACTTCCCTTTGTTTATTTCAGTCGTTAAAAACTTTTGTAGAAGGACATTCATTTGTTGCGAGGTCCGTTTCACCAATTGCCGGTGCACTTGGGGACCTCATCGTTTTTTTTCCATCGCCTTATTTTTCTTTTGTTTCACGCGGATTTCATGAGCTACCTATTGATTGCATCAATTATTTTGGTTGAGCTCGGTAAAACTAAGGTCCAAACACCCTAATAGAATATCTGTTCCTATAGATCACATTTGGACTTAGTCAAATAAAAAGTTAACTTAACTGGATTCAAAACCACACGCCGTGAGAAGTCGCATACATCGCTAGCAGGACCCGTTGTCACGGGGGCGGAGCGACTTCCAAGATCAGACTCAGGACTCTCTTCTGATTAGTTAACACTAGTTCTTCCCGTAAGAGAAGCTATCATCTTAGGATGATTCACTTGTGTCATATAGGTTAGTTTATTTTTCTGTATTTAAAATTGCACGGATCATCCTGCATGTAGAGTGCTGGCGACAAGGTACGCATCTATAACCCCTGCATGCATCATTGTAATTAATCACGCATTGACCTTTTCATTTTCTTCCCTCTATTTTGTGGATATAGGAATAAAGGAAATCAGAAAATACGTTAGATGTGTTTTTATTCAATAAATATAAAAAAGTGAAAATTGAAAAAATAAAAATCGGGACTACTAATATCACTTGGACCCTTAAAATTAAATGTAACTGACTCATTTCATTGTCTTGGAAGAACAAACCCCTCATTATATTCGCATTTTTTTGCCATGTACATACTAAGATTAGTGCCCCAATCCTAGACCTTCCTACATGCTTGTACAACTTTGTGTTTGACCATCTAACTCTAAAACTGACAAGATAATTGACCGAACCTTCATGATCTTCACATTACGTTGAGTTGGTGAGTTCGGGGTATGCATTTTATTTGCATTGTGTTTGGTGTTGAGTTGGTTATGATCATCCTCTCTAGATCATTAGCAGACACTTTCTGCTTAATCCCTCCATCTGCCATTCACTCTGAGGGCCAAATACTGTCCAATATTTCCCAATCTCATATCCCTTCACTCTAGCAGGTCAATGATCTCTTTGATATTGACTAAGATTTCTTTGATCCTAATATTCATGATCCATTGTACTAATTTTCTTTTACTTCGAGAGAGAATTTGTTATTTGAATATGACCATTTGTTCTCTCTCTCGGATCATATCCTGATTTCTCACATCTCCCTGAGGGTTATCTATGGGCAGTGTGTTCTCTATACTCGGTTACACTCCCTGGTTGTTCATCCGATCTGTCGGATCACAAGATCAAGCCTTCTGATTATTCTGAGTTTTCTGATTCTTCCAATACTTCTGATCTTTTTGTATTTGATATTTTTTCTCTCCTCAACAATCCTTACAAGGATGAGTCTGATCCTTGAGTTATTCGATGTTATACCTGATATCTCTTCATTAATGCACCAGATATATGCTTTCTAATTGAGTCTCATGATCTTGATCTTCCATACATTTTTGAGAAGATAATTGACGTAGAGGATTCCATGACAGATCCTTCCTTCTCCACTTTTCATTTTTCCGCTCCAACTATTCACTCCACTATGGCCATGAGACGAAGATTTCTTTTCTGCTACCGGTACCCGATTTTATCTACGCATCTATTTAATCGGTAATAGATACCCACCTGATTGCTTATATGGTGTTATCGTTTTCACTGTTGACCACGTTGTTGTTCTCACATCGAGACAACAACGAAAGTACATTATTTGCATTACATATGTCATCTTGAACCTTGATACTTCATCGTCCTAGCCTTTGTGCCTAACTAGGGGCATAAACTCTAGCGCTTGTTGAGAGGCACCTCAATAATGTCTACATAGTATATATATATATATATATGTTTCGTCCTGATTTGCTACTTCCTTCTTCCATGTTTCGTCCACCTCTTGTCCATATCTGTGTGCTATACTTAGGATGCACTTTATCTTAAGTATAGGGGAGGTGAATGATTTGAGTTGTTCATATTCGTCCTGTTCATCACTCCTGTTCTTGCTTTTACTTAGGGATACTCTACTTTAAGTATAGGGGGAGTGATGTTGTTCATATCATCTCTTTTGTGTTTTTATTCTCCCGTTCTCTCGCTTTCCCCCAACTTGTTGATATTCTATACTTAGGGCTATTCTACCCTAAGTATATGGGGTCAAGATGAATCGTTGAGTCTGTCAATTCTTTTCCTCACTTTTACCTTTTGTACAGTCTTTTATACTTAATATTAATTAATCTTAAGTATAGGGGACCACCAACTTCTATTCATTCTTTGAGTCGTTGTTGTATATTGTTCTTTATACTTTGCCATACTTAGCACGATTTATGTCTTCCTTTGCAGCTCTTCGATCACTATGAGGACGTAGTTCTAGCTAAGTATAGGGGGTGTCGTATATATTGTATATATACTTTAAACATAACTTGTATTTTTAAAATATGATTATTTTTGGGATATGTATATAAATACATAAAATCCACATGTGTATATATAGACGTTGGTCAGTTTCCATTTTTTAAAAAACATACAAAACATAAAAAATTTAAAAAATACAAAAAACACAAACAAAAACACAAAAAATGCAAAAAACAAAAGCAAAAAAACAACAAAAACAAAAACAAAACAAAAAACAAAAAAATCTCTTAAAAATAATCCATGTATATAGTTGTATATTTTTACCAACCCTTTTTCTCTCTAAAAAAAATAAATCTCTCTAAGAAAATGCTTTGTATATACTTCTTGCATTTGCATGTGCATTTTTCTAGATAATATTGAAGTTTAAATTAACTTTGAAATAAAATTGAAGAATGGAGCTTAGTTGGACCTTAATCCACTTAATTTCAGAGGAACCTTACAAGAACTGGAGTTAAGACTTTTCAGGTCCTATCGACTTAATTCTTTTAGTCCATAAGACTATGTTTACATGTCGTCTTGATTAGTCTAAGTAGAATATTTAACAACACATGCATGATTCTTCTAGACCACGGCTTATCTTGGAAAAGCACTCTAAAAGTAGCTCTTCATGGAGGAGGTAGTGAGGAGGCAGAATCCTTTGGCTTGGGGTAGCAAATGGGTATGTAACAACTAGAGGGAATATCTGTCTTCCTCTAGGGAGGGTAGTGCATCTCAACCTGATCTTGTAGCATCGAGGTCTAAAGACAGGATGATGTGGGGTTGCAATAATGCTTCAAAGGACCTAAATGTAATTTCCTTAGGGTGTGTTTGGATAGAGGGTTTAGGTGGGTTAACCTGGTAGCAGGTAACCCATATGTTGGTTTTGGTGTTTGGATAGAGGGTTAAACTGGGGGTGGGTTAGAAGTGGGTTTATTGTGATATGATTGTATTGGAGTTTGAAAAAGTGAGTAGTTATTGTGATATGATTGTATTGGAGTTTGAAAAAGTGAGTAGAAGTGGAGTAGTTTATAATTTTTATATGATATGATGGTATAGTATATTATTTTTTGATGGAATTGATGATGGAGAATTGATTTATTTAATTTTTTTAAAAAAGATAAAAAGTGGGACCCACATGGAGGGAGACAATATGGGGTAGGGGAGTTAAACCACCCTTGGGGTGGTTTAACCTTGTAAACGAACGGGGTCTTAAAGTCTCCAAGCGTTTAATAATATTTCAAACAAGTCTAGGGGCATACATGAAATTTATCTATAATTTAAAATATTATCCGTACTAGCAAAGATATAAATGAAATTATCTAAAATAACAGGGCCCAATATGCAAACTTACTAGAAATATTACACTAATATTCGAAGTTTTTGGACCAAAGATAAATGCACAAACCCACAGGGTTTCTACATAAAATACCCAATCCCCTCAGATGACATGGATTGGACTAAAATGCAAATAGAGGAAAGATGGGGGTCCTTACAATAAATATTACAAAAATATTACTATGTAAACTCAAGGTTTATGGGCTAGAAATAAAATACAAAAGGCGGAGAGTGAAAATTGCAATACACCCTCCAACAACGCGCTGACAAATGGCGAACGGAGTGCCATTTATCAATGTGGCATGCAACGAGCGGCCGATGTCACTTCAGGGATGGAGGGTGTATATTAGATCACATCCTCTTATCTGACAATTCTACTAGGCTTGATCAAACAATAGCTGCTTCACTTGGCGACTATTCTTGATCTAACGACATGGAGCATGCGAGGAAAAACATAGAAGAATGCTCGACTGGACGAGCTTTGATCTATCAATCTCCTTATCCTGGGGTTCTCCGAGCCTGTTGAGTGGCTCAAAATGCTCCTGGGGAGATTCCGTAATGGCTCGAGGTCTCGAATGGACCTAGAGATCGAAGAAGCTTAATTACTTGGAGCTTTTGTCCATGACCTCAAGGGTTCCTACCTGCACCAGAAGACTCCTCGGTCGAGGGAAAAGCTCCTCATCTCGTTACATGCTAAAAAAGGGGTGGAATGAAGGGGGCGAAGGTACTCCGCTGATAGGAAAAGGCGGAGTGTTGATCTCCCAGATCTTTACAAGATATGGGGTGGAAATGGGTCAAGGTAAAAAATATGGATAGGGGAAGGTGTGAAGGTGATCGGGCGGATCGGAAGACAATCGATTCACGATGAATAAAGGCTGAAGCCTAGAGCTCCAACGAAGTATGTTTTTGAGCTTTTGGATTTAAAAGACGAAATCAAATGAAATAAAATACACACCTAATCTACTGCTACTACCTAGAATAAAAAAGAAACAGAAATATTATTTCACCTGCCTGATGTGGCAGGAAGCAGAGATCACACTAAGGAGCTCGGTGAAGGGTTGAATCACCTCAAGACACCTTCCTCCTCATTGTGAACATATAGGGATCACTCCCTATCACATAGGAACACTCCAAGCTTCGATCCAAGGGGTACGAACTTCATCAAGAGGGATTAAAATTCAAATCGAAGCTGGATGTTATATTTTATAACATTGACTGGGAGGCTCGGAAAACTTAGGGTTTCAGTGTGGATCGATGCAAGTTTGACCAAGTATTTGGTCTGGCGTGGAAGAGTGAAGATCGAGGAGGCACTTTCATGAATTGTATGAGGCAAATCATTTCAATGTAGAGCGAGTAAAAATTTGGTGAAATGCGGGAGTCAGCAACTCTAACAAACTAGAGGAGTAGGGGGTAAGTTGACGGTAAGGTCAACCGAGACCACACTCTTATTGGGTCACGTCAGCCTGTACAAGACAAATCAGGAATGAAAATAGGAATAAAAGCGAAATAAATTACTAAATGATTTTATTATTTTTTTCTCAAAACATTACAATTGTTCATTATTTTATGTACTTATTTTAAGTGATTTTTATTTATTTTTAGTGACATTTATTGCATGTTAATTTTTACAAGTATAATTATAGATATAAATACCTATATTTAATGTATTGTATTTTTATTTTGTATTCTATATTTTATTATTTTATGTATATAATTTATATAATTATAATATATTTAATTAGATATTTACATATTTTTATTTTATTTTTAAGGTTATTTGTTTAATTAAATAAATGTGTATATGCACATTATAGATATATTATACCTATGTATTTTATTATCTTGTTTGTTTTGATGTATTTTTAATGAGTTATTTTTATGTTTGTGTTTCTAATTTGATACAAATAATATTTACAAGTATGGAGGAATATAAGAAAACTAAAAATACAAGGAATGAACAAAATGAATACAATATACATGTATATAGTACAATAGGGACCCAAAAGCTAACTTTTGTATCTTAAATCTAATTTTAATGAAATCACCATTATTTCATAGATAATTTAATTTAAAGTACAATAAAGTAAGTTTGATCAATTTAGAGTTCAAATGGAGAAGATATTGATCAATGAAGTTTTGTTTACGACCTTTTCATCTGCATGTCACTGCCATACTGTACATTATTTTATCTTGCAAGTATTTTTGTATTTTCATATATATTTTTTATGTACATATTTTGTTTTGAAAATATCTTTATTTGAGGTGTGTAAGAGTGTGTATAAATTAATATAAGTTTGAGCTATATACAGTGTACAAGTCACTTAAGGTTTCTAGGTTACTGTGTTATTTTTTCTGTATTTATTTGCCCTTATCTCCCCTTACTTATTCCTTATCGGCCAAGTCAACATTGACTTAGTCTCAGGGTTTAGGATCATTCACTATTTGCAATAATTCCTTTATTTTTCTTTTCTATTCTGTATTCATTTATTTTGTATTTAAATACATGTATTTAAGCATTATTTACAAACAAAGGTCAGAGTATTAATTTATATACTCAGATATTTTTACATGCATTTAAGTAGGATTTTAAAGACAAAATAAAAGAATAAAGGTAAGTGAATGTGTATTCATCAAAATAACAGATTGTACACTATAAGGGGATGATCGAGGGTTAGAATTTACGAAACCAACGACTCAGCTTACCTCTTCCTATAGTTAGGGTGAGTTGTCCCTAAGTATAGAATAAAATATCATTAAGTTAGAAGATAAACGGGTGAACAATAAAGGAAAAATCAATGCACTCATGTCTTATATACTTAGGATCTAGTCATCTTAAGTATAACACTAATGAAAAAAATGAATGAATAAAATGTAAGAATGAAAAAATTGAAAAAGAATAACCAAGAAAAATATTTTTGGGATCACCTTGAAATGTCACTTCAATTAAATCGACAACAGACATGAATGTATCATGCTCTAAATACAACTTCAACAATTGTCCTTGACTACACATGGTTTTGTGTCAGATGACAATCCAGATATTACGATGCTAACACTCTCACACATAGTCTTTACCAAGAATGACCTAGTTTACTTGGTTTTTAATTTGCCCGAGGATATCTTTAACTTTGTACCAAATAACCCCACCTTCTTACCGGGTTCGAAAGTTTTTCGTACTCTATAGTTTCGTAAACTACACAATTTCTTTGAGCTGACTCGCTCCTTTCACAAAGTTAGCGGGAAGGTCACTCACTATACTATAGTTTGGTTGGTGGTTGATGCAAGGAAGGAGAGTTGATGAATTTGCTACGAAGTGAGCGGGAAAGCTATAATACCAAGCCTAGTTAATCGGAGGCTCAAGAGGGAAGTGGAAAGTGGTATCAAACCCGAGAGTCCCATGGGAAATAGAATAGCTTCTTCTCAGTCAGGGATGACTCTAATTGAATAATTGGGATATCCTCCCACCTATAGCCTTCCGAGGGTAGGGTGATATACTTGGCGTGCCATCATTTGACTTTCTTATTGTACATCAAGCTATATCATATGCATAGTCTTGGAATTCTAGGAGTATGTTCAGATTGATTATTCGATTCTGACCACTTTCTTGTAATTCCAAGTTACATATGTTCATTTCTCTAAGATATTTGTGAAATAATTCGATGGGAAGATGACAAGGCTTTCCATAGACAAGACGATAGGGAGACATACCCAATAGAGTCTTGTAGGAAGTTTGATAAGCCCATAGAATGAAATCTAGAAGTTGAGATCAATTCTTCCTATTTGACCGTAAAAGTTTCTGTAGAATTGTCTTGATCTCCCTATTTGATAACTCAGTCAAGTCACTCAATTGTGGCTGGTAAGGAGACGCGACATGATGATCAATGTCATATTCCTTCATAAACTTCTTGACTTGTCTATTAATGAAATGACCACCCCCATCTGAGACTAAGATTTTAGGAATCCCAAACCGTAAGACAATGTTATCTTTGAGAAAGTGACAAACCATACATCTATTTATAGATCAGGCGGGAATGGCCTCCACCCAATGATTCACATAATCAACAGTAAGCAAGATGTATTCATATCCCTGACTATTTGGAAAAGGACCCATAAAGTCAATACCCCAAGCATCAAATATATCTTATAATTGGATGAACTTGAGTGGAATTGAATTGTTGGAAATAATGGTTCCTCCCAATTTCTGACAGATAATGCAATCTTTCACATGAGCTACTTCAGCCTTGTATAATGCGGGCCACCAGAGGCCACACCGTAATATTTATTATGATGTTCTACTTCTAGAATGGTGTCCTTCTTTGAGCTTATGATAACGCTCGAGGACAATGGTGTACTCATCTTGAGGAATGCACCCATTTCACATGAAATCCATACCTTACCTGAAAACTTATGGATCTTCCCACTCATAGAAATGAATATCGGACAAAAACTTGTCCTTCTTTACTCGCATCCAATCTTGTGGAACTTTCTCAGAGATGAGATAATACACAATATCGACATACCATGGGGTGCAATATTTAAAATTGATTAATAGGGAAAGGTTTATGTGATCGACACATTGCTCAGCGGAGTCTCTGCACATTCAATTCTGGATAAATGATTTTCTACCACTTTCTTGACTCCAAGTTTATCTCTTATCTATAAATCAATTTCTTAGAGTAGAAGAACCCAATGGAGCAGTCGTGACTTGGCATCCTTCTGTCGTTGTAAGTACTGAGTAACAAAATGGTTAATATAAATAAACATTATAGAATCGAGAAGATGCGAACGAAACTTCTCAAGGGTGAAAACTACTACTAATAGCTCTTTTTATGTTAATGTATAATTCTTTTGGGGCTAATCTAATGTTCTGTCGGCATAGTGTATGGAATAAGGTAGTTCATCCATGTCCTTCCCTAATATAGCCTCAATAGTGAAATCTGATGCATCCATCATGATCTCGAATGGGAGATACCAATCGTGTGGCTATAGGACATGCACATGAGTGACCAATTCTTCAACTGATTGAAGGCTTGAAGGAAATTGTTATCTACAATAAAATCCATCTCTTTGCCTATAAGTTCTATGAGACATAGTGTAATCTTGCTGAAGTCCTGAATATATCTTTGAAAGAATACGATATACCCAAAAAAAGAACTCAAATATTTTATTATTTTCGATGGCTCAAGTTTAAAAATCACATCCACTTTAGTTGGGTCAACCTCCATACCCCGTTTGGATACGAAATCATCCATAAAAACTTCCAGAAAATTACCCACCATGCCGACGACTACAACCAACATACACCTATGGAAAGTAGCGGGTGTGTTACACATCCCAAAGGGCATCTACTTGAAGTCATATGTGCCAAATAGACAAGTGAAAGTGGTCTTCTCTTGATCCTCGGGGCAATCACCACTTGTTGTACCCAGAGTTCCCATCCAAGAAGCAAAAGAACTCTTTACCTTCTAATATTTCGAGAACTTGATTAATAAAAGGCAGAGGAAAGTGATCCTTCATAGTAGCTGAGTTTAGGCTCTTGTAATCTATGCAGTCGCACCATGATGTAGACACTCGAGTCAAGATATCATCTCCTTGATCATTAGTAACCACCGTAATTCCGGATTTCTTTGTAACTACATGCAATGGGCTCACCCATTTAGAGTCCGAGATGGGATAAATAAAGCCAACCCCACACCACTTCATGATCTCTTTCATGACAACATCTCGGAGATTAGGATTCAGCTTGCTCTATAACTCGCGAGATGGTTTGTTGTCATCCTCTAAGCATATATGGTGTGAGCACAAGGTTGGATTTATCCCTCAGATATCAGAACCATTCCAACCAAGATCCTTATGATTTTTCTCTAGACCGTCTAGTAAGTAAGATTCTTCATTGACGGTCAATCGTGAACTGATCATGACCATACACTGTTCCAGTTCACTTGCAAGGAAGCATACTTAAGATTTTCTAGAAGAAGCTTCAATTCCGGTGGATTTTGAGTCGGATTGTTAGTAACTTCTGAAATTAGACTGTAATATGCACATAATATGCCAATAAGATGGTGTCCACCTCGGTCATTCTTGGCTCGGACAATATAATACTGAACATATCTGCAATGGTTTCCTCTTGTTTGGTTTAGGATGAATTTTCTTCAATTAAATCAATCAGCTCATCTGCATATATCTCATTATCGGTATAGGAACAAGAATTGATCATGCTTTCCATGTCTTCATTCAGGAAGAGGAATTCATATGTTAGAATGTCATTCAATAACAACTCAGAATCTTGATTCCCTCAACAATGTTACACTCATTTGTCTGCGGTTCTGGCTCCCTTTTCTCAGATGTCTTCTTTATGGCTTTCAGCTCAGTAATCGTATCCATAGTAACCTTGTCATTGCGAGAGAAAAAGGTAATATTTCTAATAATATAGTCAGCTACCACCTTGGCGGTTCGAAGGAATGACCGACAAAGTATGATAGACGTCTGGAGTAACAGTATGACAGATTCCATGTCCAGGACAATGAAGTCGACTTACCATGCACTGTTACGACAACTCCTCTAACGTACCTCAGGGTCGCTTAATAGATCGATCAACAAACTGAAGGATCATTCTAGTTGATTTGAGCGGACCCGTCTCGAATTCCTTGAGTATAGATGTAGGCATGATGTTGATAGAAGAGCCACTATCAAGAAGCGTAAGATCAAACACCTGGTAAAAGATTTTACAACTAATTAAAAGATGCTCCCAAATCTTTTTTCTTTGATAGGAGATTGCTGGTCGTAATTACAATATCCATGGTTAGAATATGCTTTTCTGCTCTGTTGCATATGTTCTTGCGGAGCTAACGCTTTGATGTGCATGTTGCTTTCCGTCATTTCTTTACACTATTCATGTATTTCACGGATTTTAATAATGACATTTCTAGAAAGATGTTCAGTAAAATTTCCACATTCCCTGGATCAAACAATATTGTTTTCAATTTTCTATTTTTTTGGTATTTTCGTTGCATCAGGAAAATGAATATTTACATCACCAAAATTAGTGTTCTTATTTACATGAGAATTAGCTCTTATAAATGGATGATTAGCAGGGATATAATCTCCCAAAACACGGGGAAACTAAAAACAGGAGCTTCAACGCTGTTGGCAGGCCGGAGACTGGCTGCAGGTGATAGCTTCTCATTGGCTTCCACTGCTCGAACTTGGTTGTTATTCTATTTTTGATATTTTCATTTTTTGTATTTTTTTTCGATTTGGTACGACTCCTCTCTCTTCTTCTTCTTCATCCCCACTTGATATGAGATCAACTGCTTTAAGATGACGATGATTTACCTTTATTCTTTTCCTTCGTGTGGTAGATGGCTAGCTAGTCCTACCACTCCTAAGTGTTACGACATTAGATAACATAAAGGAATTATTCATACACGACTCTAGGGGTTGGGAATCACGACAAGCTACCTGCTCCTTACAATGGAAATTATTTGCTTGGCTTCGACCTGCATAGGGAAGATAATCTTTGTGGTTGTTAGGTCATCCAACTTTTGATTCATCTTCATCAAGTTTTTAATGAGCTGAACCAAGTAGTCAAGTGCAGGATTTATGGGTGCAAGCCTTTGTATGTTCAACATTCTAGGCTCATTGACTCTAATAGTACTGTGGAGGTTGCGACTACTAATTCTGAGGATAATGGTGAGGAGGATACTACTGATAGTGTGTAGGAGGGGGATACTGATTGTTATACTAAGTAGCTGGCTGATAGTGATGGTACTGCTGATGACGATATGTCACTTGCTGATAGTTCTGTCTCCATGTATGAACTTGGGGATGAGACTGGTGTTGCTGAGGCTGATGGCAGAGGACTGACCCTGCTGATGTCTGCTAGAATGGGTTAATTACTGTTTATTATTCCCCACACCATTCACCTCCTGAATTTGGGGTGGAGGTGGGAAAACAAGTAGACAAAAGATGGATCTAGATCTTGATGGCAGACAACCATTTGTGTCTGTTGCGGCTGTTGTGATGGTTCCTGTTCTAGTACTGATGAATCTCCATTTCATCACTTTTATTCTATCATTTTGGCCTTAAAAACCCTAGCTAAGGCATGTAAATAGCATAAATTTATTCATTATTTATTGTATTATTTGTATATAAAATAAGATTTTTAATGCCAAAATTATAGAATAAAAAGAAGAAAAGAAAAAGGAATAAAATATTGAAAATGTTTTATGACCCTAACCCTGAGAACACGTCCTGAATGGAATTGGTAGACAAGAAATAAAGTAGGGGGAGATAAGGGTCAAAAATACCATTTATTCATTCTTTAATTATGCATTTTGACACCTATTTTATTCTTCATTATTTATTTATCAAATAAAGAAACTTTGAACATAAAAGTTGTAGATAATAATGTAAATAAAAATACAAAATTAAGTTTGTATAAAAATAATATACAGTGTTCATTTTATACATAACATAAAAAGCCAAAAATCAAAACTTCACAGACCCATATCTTTTCAATAAAAACTGAAAACACATCAAAATCAACTCTAATTGTATATAAATTTTCAAAATCTATTTAATGATGGTAGTTCTATATTTTTTGGAGTTACTGTGTGAAAGTTAGGTTTTGGGCCCCTATTGTAGATAATACTGATTAAAATATTCAATTTATTCATTATTTATTATTTTTACAAATTTATATTTTTATAATTTTGTAAATATTATCTATAATATATGTGTATAATAAAACTAGAATTAAACTAAGAAGAAAATGGAAAATAAAAAAGTTTATGTAAATACATAAACAAAATACATGTGTAATATATGTAAATAAATAAAAAGGGAATATATTCTTTAATTCTTTATTCTTTCATAATTTTATAATATTCTAAACATTATACATATTCTATTAAAAATACAAAACTATAATAAGACTCAATAAAATACATTAAAATAAAATAGTAGACATAGAATATAGGTAAAATACCTATGAATATACCTACATAACATACATATCTGTTTATTAAAGTGTACAAATTACAACATAAAAATAAAATAAAAAAATATTTATACTCACAAAAAAGTTATAAATATATAAAATAATAGAATAAAATAATAAAAAATATACAAAATAAAAATGTACCAAATACATGTAAATATACCTATAAATAAGCCATTAAAAATAAACTTGTAATAAAATAAGCCAATAAATATATAATAATAACAAAATACTACACAAAATAATAAACATTTTTATTTTAAACATAAAACTTAATAAAATCATTTACTATTTTAAATTAATTATTCTTTAATAAAATTGCAGTTTTGTCCTGTAGTGGTCTTAGCTGGACCAATCAGCACGCTCCGCTCGTTGATCCTCGGTCAACAATCCCTCCTAGGTCTGATTTGACGCGGACCTATTTAATCCCTGGTTTTCTTGCCATTTTCTCGGCTATTCCATCCATCGATCATGATCGATCCCTTCACGGGAATTACTCCTAGAATAATCATGATCCACACCGGACCTGTAGATATCTTGAATATTCGTTAGATTCTTTCCTAAAGGCCAGTCAATAAGGGTGCCCCTCAATGTATATAAATAAACGCCTCTTCCTCCTTTGCAAAATTTGGTCAATTTTACTCTGCTTTCTGCCCCTGCCTTCAGCTTAGCGAGTTCCTTCGTGACAGGGAGGAGCCCCTGGAGGTCCGAGCGGGTGGAATAGGGAAGAGGTTGCACCCAGGCTGCCCACGCCAGCGACCTCTACTCCTTGGCCAAACGCCAGGTGAGAGCTGCGCTTTTTATTTCCTTAGGTAGCTTTTAATTCGTGTTTTTCATTTATACAATTAGTTTAGTCTTTAGTGTAGCTAATTAGCGTTAAAAGGTTGATTCGTAGTTTGCTGGAGCTCTGCTCCGGCGAACTATCTCACCGTACCTCACTTGTTCTCTGATCACCATTTCGCCCTCATTTCTTTCCCTTTGCATTTCCCTACGCCCCACACCGCCTCGCTCATCCAGATCCAACCTGGACATGGAGTTAGATGATCCAAATTCACCACCTTGCTGGAGCATCTCCGCTCGCTTCACCCTACTACCATTGCCATCAAAATAAAGCCCCCAGAGCCTCGTTTTGCTTGTGCATGCCATCTTGCAGGTGTTGGGAGCCAAAGGATCCACACTGGGTTGATTCTGAAGGATTAACAAGCACCTAGAGCTCTCCATCTTCCGCCACCTCGCCTGAGTACAACAGAGCTCCAGGTGCTCGATTGAAGCCATCAGCATACTCAAGAGACTCCCAGGAATGTGTAGAGATGCTTGGCATCGTCGGAAAAGGTCGGAGGAGCTCGCACGTCAAATCCAAACTCGCCCCAGACGAGTTCATCTTTAGTTCTTTCACCTTGCTCCAGAGCCGTCTGATCAAGGGGGAGCCTCTAGATGCAGCAGGATCCGTAGGATCGTGCCACGCCTTGACCATCAAATCAGCCTAGCCAATCTAACCTCAACCAGCTAGCGGTGAACCATCATCCACTGTTGCGCGGGAGCCACGTGTATAAGTGAACAGATCCCTGTTGTCTGCCAGTGCACATTCAAGGGTAAATTGCATATATACCCCCATCCTTTTTTGTATAAAATTATTAGTGTTGTAAATAAAATATTACGTGTAAATAAAATAGGGCATTTTGCACCTAGACCCTCAGAATTTTAATATTTGTACTTTGGTCCCTACCAGCTTCATGTGCAATCCTCACGTGCCGCTGGAAATTTGCATATAACACCCTGGCATTTTTGTTTATTGTAAAATAGTTCCAGAAAATTAAATAACTATTTTATTCTGTTGGGAAAATTCCGCTGTGCCCCTGAACTTTTATTTATTTGCAGTTATGCCCCTGTAAGGACTTGTATTTTTGTGACTTTCATCCATTTATTAAAAATATCTACATAGATCCTAAAATCCACAAAAAATAGGAGTAGATGCTCCATACATTGTAATTACATGCCACATATCCTCTTTGCATTTTTTGCATCTAATCTAATTATTAAAATAAAAAAGGAGCCTAAATAATCCCTGTTTACATATAAAAATTCCAAAAAAAATAAAAACTCTTTGAAAAATTCCAAAAAAAATTATACATGTATATTTTGCTATTTATTGAGTCCATAAAACAAAAACCGCTAAAAATAAGAAAAATGAAATATTAAAATTTAAAGAGGCTCGAAAATCCTAAAAATATTAAAACTCTTCAAAAATACCAAAAATATGTTTTTTTATCTTTTGTAATTATCTATATAATATTGTTTATATAGTAAATTTCATTTGGGTAATCTTGGTACCAATTTACTATTTTTAAAACCCAAATTTGTTTCGGATTATGTATTAATCCCATATTTGGGATATTTTTTACTTTAAAAATACATAAAAATTAGCAAAAAATTCTGGATAAATACAAAAACATTAGAAAAATATTAAAAACCCCAAAAAATTATTTTATGAATTTTGTTTAGATTTAATAGTATCTATAAATATATTTCTATGTATTGTGTAAATAAAGCCTTATATAGGCTGTATTATTTTTATAAAATAAAAAGTAAATATAAAAAGATAAAAATATAAAAAGAAAATACAAAATCAGAAAATTAAAAATTAAAAATATAAAAATCAAAAATAAAATAAAAAAATTAAAAACCCACAAAAATAATAACATGGACAAGAAACAAATTGAATAGTTTTGTGCATATTTTTGCCCCCAACCGTTTGCTCCCAGTGTTCGACCTCTACTTGTGCTTACACCTATACACATTTGCATGTAGAGTTATAATAAATTTTAATTCCATATTTTTTAGATTTAATTGACTTATTCATATTGTGGGTTAATTGTTGATTGAACACGAGATTTTTGTCGGTCAACGCAGCGACTGCGTTCCTGCCCTGTGTGGAACACACGACCGATGATTATTTTACTGTTATTAAATGGCACCGTTGTCGGGGAGCAACATCAATTGGGATATTTATTATTTATTTGATTCTTCACTCTTATCCATATTTATTTATTTATTTGCATTATTTGTTGATATTACGGTGACTGTTCTGACCTCTTCTCTGTTTGGCTTTGATGCGAGGGACAACCGGGCGAAGGATGACCTCTTAGGATGACTGATGCACCCAAGCAAGGCGGAATCAGCCTTTCTTTCTCGGCTGACAGGAGAGAGCATCAAAGGTGGATGGAGAGGAATTTTTGTAGACATTCTACTTTTTCCGTATTTTGTTCATTATGTGTATTTATGTAAGAGAGTGACTTGGCATGTAATAATTTATACTCTCAGACACTTCGACTTCCCACGGTCCAGTGCCCGAGGGATTGTTCCCTTGGGGGCCTCGACGGTTTTGACGCTTTTTCTTTTTTTTTCTTTTTTTATTATTTTATGTGAATGAGCCCTAGCTTAGGAATTGTTTGTCAATAGATTAAGGTCCAAAGCCCCTAATATATTTGCATGCACCTGTAGATGCACTTTTTGACTTAGTCAAAATAATGGTTGGTTATTTAACTTCGAACCTGCGCATCGTGATAGGCGTCGTACAGCGCTGGCAGGACCCGTTGTAGCGGGCACCGAGACGTCTCCAAGATTGGACTTTAGGGTTTGACTTTGAATAACCAACATTTGGTGCTTTACGATAATAGCGGTTACTATCCTAGGGTGATTTCATCAGATTACATCTCATATAGCATAGGTTTTCAATTCTGTTATGCATCCTGCATGGAGAGAGCTGGGAAGCACTGTAAATCTTCTTACTTGGCATGCATCATCATTTTCCAACTTGCATGGCTTTTCCGATCTTCTCCCTCTGATTTTGCTCACCTAGGATGCTAAATGGAAATTGAAAACCCCATTAGGCACGTGCATTGAAAAATTAAACAAAAAAAAGTGATAACCAAAATAAAACCGGAATTGCAAACTCTATTGAACTCTAAAATAAAATGTAATGGATTCCTTGTCTTGTGGAGAGAAACCCCCTCCTTGTATGCACATTTTATTCCTACGCATACACTAAGGATTAGTGCCCAAATCCCAAGCCTATCTTTGTTGTGTGCAACTTTGTGATGATCATCTCTAAAATTGACAAGATAAATAGACCACAACTTGGTCTCCACTGTGTTGAGTAGGTGAACCGGGGGTTTGGTTTGTTTATTGATTGTGACTTGGAGTCCATCTGCATTTTCCCATCTCTTTGAGTCTGTGATCCTGCCTGTGTGAGTCATCCATTTTTTTTTGCATTTTTGAGTCCTTCTACCTCTCTTATACATATACCTGCTCATTTGCATTGAGTTAGGATATTGGCACGTGAGCTCAATCAGCTTCTCCAGACCTTTGTGTTTCTCTTCTTGCCCACCCTCCTCGAGTCCCCCATATAATCTCTTCTATTATCTGGGATTGTTGTGCCTGTAGATATCTCCCACATCGAGGATCTTGACTTACATTGATTATTGGAGTAAGTCGGGCATGTTTTGAGGATGCTGAGATTGACTTGGTGGATCTGACTTTCACTTTGTGCATAGGAGCTTATAGAAGACTTTTGTGGTGCATGATCATTAGGTTAGACTCTTACTTGAATATTTTTGGTCTCGCACACCGGATCGAGGATGTGATGCTTTGTTATAATTGGGTTATGATATCACGAGCTTTGATTGATCCATCTATTTTGCGGTTCCACCCATCTTGATTTTGAGGAATGATTGATTATTCTGATTTGGACTTCCTGGTGTAGGTGTGAGGAGCCCACATGATATCTCATCTTCTTGATTGACCCGTCCTTAATCTCATGATTCTTTCATCCACATGTGGCACTTTGAGGATTCCTGATTATATTTTGTGCCATCTCAGCGAGATTGGATTGACCTGAGGGATGTACGGTGGTTGATATAATTATTCACCCTTCTATGGTCTTATGCCCTCAGGATGATCGGTTGATTGATTGCTTTTGAGGACCTTAGATTTAATGCCAGCAATCCCCAAACTTGATTAACTTAGTTTGTATTACTCCCGAGGACTATCTATGGGAGGATACAACACTTTCTTTACGATCGGTTTCATAAGCTGATTTTGTCTCCACCATGTTGGGGCATGAAACGACATCGTCGGATTTGACTGTTTGGCTGTTGATTGTGCGCCCGATGTGTAGGTGCACGAGGCCAATGACCCAGACTCCTTTGAGTTTTCTCTCCTTGACGGTCCTCGCAAGGATGAGTGTTACAATTCTGATTATTCACTGCCTAGATCACAGTCTCTCCGAGGGTTATCTACGATAGACTATGACACCTTGCTAGATCTTGTGGTCTCTTCTACTGGTAGACGATCTGTCGTCTACGGAGACCATTCTGATTGACTCCTTTGAGTCCTCTCTCCTTGATGACCCTCAAAAGGACGAGATCTGATCTGATTATTCCATGCTTAGTTTGCATGGTTCCCTAAGGACTATTTGCAGGACAACGCAACATTTTCTTTACGCTCTATTCCACTTGCTAACTGAGTCTCCCATCTGTGGAACACAGAACCGAGTCGTTTGATTTTCGCTTTCGGTCCCCATTGCTTTGATGATTACCTGATCTGATAGATCTTGGGACCTATCTGACTGGACTCCTGTGAGTCTTCTCTCCTTGACTATCCTCGCAAGGATGAGCCATCCTTCTCTAATTATTCGATGCTTAGTTGGTAGTACGTTCCCCGAGGGTTGTCTGTGGGACGTTGCCACACTTTCTTGATATGTCGGTCTCTTCTGCGGGTAGACTATTTATCGTCTACCGAGACCACTTTTGTTGATCCGTCTGATGGATCTGGCTCCTTTGAGCCCGCTCACATTGACGACCCTCGCAAGGCTGAGCTTCTGTTCTTATTATTCATTGATAGCATGTACTACTCCCTGAGGGGTATCTGCGGGAGGGTACATCATCTTCTTTATACTCGGCTTCCTTCTGATGTCTCCCATTTGTTGGAGCACGGAGCCAAGTCTTTTGATTACTCTATGATTTCTGCTCACCTTGAGGACCCTCGCAGGGTTGAGCCATGTATCGTGTTGTTCGGTGTATTCCTGTGACTTTCTGACTCTATGATCACCGGACATCACATTGTTGTCTCTTGCTCTTCATCCTTATACATTTCAGAGACCATGATTGACTAGGAGAATTCTGTACTGCTCTTTCTTCCTCCATGTCTTACAATATCTGCTCCACTCACTCACTCCGTTCTTATGAGCCGATGTTCTGATTCATGCTACCGGCCCCTGGTTTAGTTTTCGATCTCTTGCCCCCGGTAGCTGACACCCACCTGATTACATATCCGGGTGTCCTTTCACTATCTGACTACATACTCATTCTCACAGGGAGATGATGACAAGAGTACAGTATTCGCATATCAGATACCGTCCTGTACTTCACACTCTTTGCGTGTTGTATATATGTGTTGTGTATTCTATTCCTTCTTACTTCCATATGTCTTGTGTACCCCAGATCGTATGCCATATCTGTGTGACTATACTTGGACATACTTTGTCCTAAGTATAGGGGGTATACACTGCGTTGTTCTTTCTACGTCCTGTTTCATCACTCCTGTCGTTGCTTATACTTAGGGATATTTCACCCTAAGTATAGGGGGAGTGATGTGTACATTCTCCATGATCTTCTCATATATATATATATATATATATATATCTTTTCTTCTTTTCCTCTTTTCTTCTTTTTCTTTTCATTATTTACATAAAAGGTGTCGCTCCTTTGTGTCAGTTTTCTGTACTCAGGACGTACTTTGTCCTAAGTATAGGGGGTTGCACCCTTTATTCATTCATTCTTTGATCTGTTTATGCCCACCCTTGACCCTACATGTGTTGTGTACAGTCTGCTATACTTAGGATTACATGATCCTAAGTATAGGGGGGAAGGTCACCTTCTATTCATTTATCTCTTCATTCTTTTATTCTTTAGTCGTTGTAGTATATGGTTTTCTATACTTAGTATGAGTTATATATTCTCTTTCTCTTTTCGATCTATGAGGACATAACTCATGCTAAGTAAAGGGGAGTTGTATATACTATGTATATACTTTGGCCATAACTCATACTTTGTATAAATATTAATAATTATGGCTAAAAATACATTAAACTTCAATCAATAATGCTTATTCCTCAAATTCTTTTTGTATACACTGATTAATAAATCAGGTTAAAAATATTTTTGCAAATTGATTTGAAAAATGGTGTGAACCATTTGGAAAACTTTTTGTGAAATATTTTCAACCTTTGTAAAAATATTTTGATTTGCAAAAATTCTTTTCTTTGTGTTAAAGGATTTGAAAACCTATTTGCAAATGGTTTTCTAAATGTTTGGTAAACATATTTTGAAAAATGTATATAAATTTTGAAAAATCTTTGCAAAATGGCTTTCAAATGTTTGTAAATATTTACAAAAATTATTTTGTACTATAGTTTTCAAATGATTTCTAAATAAATTTGAGGAATAAAAGCATCATTAAAAATAAAATAAAGTAAATAATAATATGTACATAAAATCCATTACCAATTGTATTTATACCTAGAAAATAACTTCTAAAATTCGTAGAATTATTTAAATTTTTAGGTCTTATAAAATAAAGCAGCACGCCTGTGTAAATAGCTGTACATATTTCATATTTTGTGTGCCAAAATTATTTTTTGTTTGCAAAATTCTTTGTGTAAAAATTTTCTCTTTGTTTTCAATTTCTTTGCAAAATTGCATTATTCTTTGCATCATTGTACATAGCATTTGCATAGCATTCATAATATTTTTGATTGAGCTTGATGATTGAACAAGTCCAATAAAGTCAAAGATTGGAGCTTGGTTGGACCTTACTAAACCTAAGTACACTGGAGCCTTATGGGAACTAGGTTTAAGGTACTTCAGGTCCATTGAGACTTAATTCTTTGAGATTCAAGGCTGGGTTCAAGTCACCTCAACTGACTAACTAGAACTTTTCCAGACGCACACATGACTCTTGTTGGCTGTGACCTAACTTGGACACTTGCACCTTTCACTTGGCTCAACTCAGTTGGAGTGGTGAGGGGGTTGGATTTGCTAGTCGGATACGCACACGAGTGGAAACATTCATCCTCGTTTAGGGAGGGAAGTGCACCCCAACCTGGTTCAGTTTCAATGAAGTCGAATGACAAGAGAGTGTGGGTTGCGATAAATCTTCAAAAAAAGGAATAGTCTTCTGGCTCAAGAGGAAAAAGTCCTTATGTAATTGCTGTTATAAATAGTATTTCAAAAAAACTCCAAAAAAGTGGATATGCTTGAAAATAAAATAAAAATAAAATGCCTGTCGGAGTGTGTGTATATGTTGTATAGAAAATAAGCAAGATTGAGCATCAAAGTTATACCATGTGAGCCTGCAGCTGGATGACTTGACTACATTAGTCTTGCATCCCGGGAAAGGTAGCTACATTGGCCACCATCCATTCTTTTCTTCACCTCTGAGTTGGATGCCACTTGAACTTAGAAGGGAATACCCCTCTCCTTGACGATAGAGTACTGGATTGGGGAATCATTGGGTTATCATTCTGGAGAAATCAGTTCCTTTGTCATTTCAGTTGGGACAAGCCACTATCACTTACATTGTACAAGTCAGCTTCATAGTCATAAGGGTTTGCGTATGATGTAGGTTAGTTCTAACCTAGCTATTGAGGTGGTTTGAACCGAGTTCTGTGACTCTCGAGGGCTGTTGTGTTTTAAATTTGGTCCCCGAACAGGTTCCGCACACATTCTCACTCCAAGGTCTAATCTGAGCTCCAAACTTTGATTTTGTACAGATGAGTTTTATTATTGAGATCAATTCAATTTGTTCTTTGTTTTTTATTCTTGCTTTTTTCTTTTCTTCTTCTTCTTCATTCTTTTTGTACTTATTGCATAAGTGTTTGCTAGGGACTAGAAAAAGCAAGTATGGGGGGTGATGAATCTCCATTTCATCACCTTTATTCTATTATTTTGGCCTTAAAAACCCTAGGTAAGGCATGTAAATAACATCAATTTGTGTATAATAGCATTCCTTATTTATTATATTATTTGTATATAAAATAAGGTTTTAATGACAAAATTATAGAATAAAGAGAAGAAAAGAAAAAGGAATAAAATATTGAAAATATTTTATGACCCTTACCCCGAGACCAAGTCTATAATGGAATTGGTCGACAAGAAATAAAGTAGGGGGAGATAAGGGCCACAAATACCATTTATTCATTCTTTAATTATGCATTTTTGACACCTATTTTATTCTTCATTATTTATTCATCAAATAAAGAAACTTGGAACATAAAAGTTGTGAATAATAATTTAAGTAAAAATACAAAACTAAGTTTGTATAAAAATAATATACAATGTTCATTTTGTGTACAAAAAAAAGCCAAAAATCAAACTTCACAGACCCATATCTTTTCAATAAAAACTCAAAACATATCAAAATCATCTCTAATTGTATATAACTTTTCAAGATCTATTTAATGGTGGTGGTTTGATATTTTTCGGAGTTACTGTGTGAAAGTTAGTTTTGGGCCCCTATTGTACATAATACCGATTAAAATATTCAATTTATTCATTATTTATTATTTTTACAAATTCATATTTTTATAATTTTGTAAACATTATCTTAATATATTTGTATAATAAAACTAAGAAGAAAATGAAAAATAAAATAAGTTTATGTAAATACATAGATAAAATACTTGTGTTATATATGTATATAAATAAAAGGGGAATATATTCTTTAATTCTTTATTCTTTCATAATTTTATAATCTTTTAAACATTATATATTCTATTAAAAATACAAAACTAGAATAAAACTCAATAAAATACATTAAATTAAAATAGTAGATATAGAACATAAGTAAAATTACCTATGAATATACCGACATAATATACATATCTATTCATTAAAGTGTACAAATAACAACATAAAAATCAAATAAAAATAAATTTATACTCACAAAAAAAGTTATAAATATATAAAATAATAGAATAAAATATACAAAATAAAAATAAAAATGCACCAAATACATGTAAATATACCTATAAATAAGCCATTAAAATAAACTTATAATAAAATAAGCCAAAAAATATAAATCGTAAAAAATACTACATAAAATAATAAACATTTTTTATTTTATACATAACAAATAATAAAATATTTATTATTTTAAATTAATTATTCTTTAATAAAATTACCATTTTGTCCTGTAGTGGTCTCAGCTGGACCAATCAGCACGCTACGCTCGTTGACCCTCGGTAAACAATCCCTCTTACGTCTGATTTGACGCGGACCTGTTTAATCCCCTATTTTCTTGCCATTTTCCAGGCTATTCCATCAACCGATCACGATCGATCCCTTCACGGGAATTACTCCTAGAATAATCATGATCTAAGCCGAACCTGTAGATATCTCGAATATTCATTAGATTCTTTGCTAAAGGCCAATCAATAAGGGTGACCCTCAATGCATATTATTAAATGCCTCCTCCTCCTCCTTTTCAAAATTTGGTCAATTTTCCTCTGCTTTCCGCCTCCGCCTTTGGCCTAGCGAGCTCCTTCGTGATAGGGAGGAGCCCCTGGAGGGTCCGAGCGGGTGGAATAGGGAGGAGGTTGCACCCAGGCCGCCCACGCCAGCGACCTCTGCTCCTTGGCCAAATGCAAGGTGAGAGCTGCACTTTTTATTTCCTTAGATAGATTTTAATTCGTGCTTTTCATTTGTGCAATTAGTTTAGTCTTTAGTGTAGCTAATTAGCGTTAAAAGGCCGATTCGTAGTTCACCGAAGCTTCGCTCCGGCGAACTATCTCACTGTACCTCACTTATTCTCCGATCACCATTTCACCCTCATTTCCTTCCCTTTGCATTTCCCTATGCCCCCACATCGCCTCGCTCCAACTCCGCCACCTCGCCGGAGCATCTCCGCCCGCTTCACCCTACTACCATTGCCACCAAATAAAGCCCCTGGATCCTCATTTTGCTTGTGTGTGCCATCTTACAGGTGCTGGGAGTCAAAGGACCCACATTGGGTCGATTTTGAAGGATTAACAAGCACCTGAAGCTCGCCATCTTCCGCGACCTTGCCTGAGCACGACGAAACTCCAGGTGCTCGATTGAAGCCATCAGTAGATGCAAGAGACTCCCAGGAACACGTAGAGATGCATGGTAGCATTGGAGAAGGTCGGAGGAGCTCGCGCGGTCAAATCCAAACTCGCCCTAGGCGAGTTCATCCTCAGTTCTTCCACCTTGCTCCAGAGCCATCCGATCAAGGGGGAGCCTCAAGATGCAGTAGGAGCTGTAGGATCGTGCCATGCCTTGACCGTCAGATCATCCTAGCTGATCTAATCTTAGCCATCCAGTGGCGAACCGTCATCCACCATTGCGCGAGCGCCATGTGTATAAGTGAACAGATGCCCGCCGTCCGCTAGCGCACGTTTAGGGGTAAATTGCATGTATACCCCTACCTTTTTTGTATCTAATTATTAGTGTTGTAAATTAAATATTACATGTAAATAAAATAGGGCATTTTGCACCTAGACCCTCGGACTTTTAATATTTGCACTCTAGTTGCTACCAGCTTCACGGGCAGTCCTCACGTGCCGCTGGAAATTTTGTATATAGCATCCTGGTACTTTTGTTTATTATTAAATAGTTCTAGAAAATTAAATAAATATTTTATTATATTGGGAAAATTGCACTGTGCCCCCTGAACTTTTATTTATTTGCAGTTATGCCCCTACCAGGACTTTTATTTTTTGACTTTTATCCATTTATTAAAAATAGATACATAGCTCCTAAAAATACACAAAAATAGGATTAGATGCTCCATGCACTATACTTATACATCACGTGTCAACTTTACATTTTTTGCATCTAATCTAATTATTAAATTAAAAAGGATCCTAAATAATCCCTGTTTACATATAAAATTCCAAAAAATATAAAAACTCTTTGAAAAATTCCAAAAAATGTATATGGTATATTTTGCTATCTATTAAGTCCAGAAAATAAAAACCTTTAAAAATAAGAAAAAGAAAATATAAAAATTTCAAGAAGCTCCAAAATCCTAAAAAATATAAAAACTCTTCAAAGATACCAAAAATATGTTTTTTCTCTTTTGTAATCATCTATATAATATTATTTATACATTGAAATTAATTGGGGTAATCAAGTAATCTAGGCATAAATGTAAGGAAACATAAAAGATAACTAGCAAACAGGTCCCTGGGAGGGGCTAAAATGTATAAGATAAAGTTCGGGCCTTCCCAGTAAATAACCCACTCGTACGGGGGTATTTTTGCAATTATTAAAACCCGCAAGGGTTTGAGTGCAAAATACCCCAGGCGCATATGGTCTGCACGTGCTAACTGGACCTGAATGCAAATGTAGAAACTTCTGAGGGACTCCCTGCAATTTTGCCCAGATTGCACGTGAGGAGCACGTAGTCCTAGGCTCGGATGACTCTAAGGTTCGGGGGAGGCTCGGAACTGCTTCGGCGAGGCTCGGCGGGCGATGAAGGCTCGATGCAGGCTCAGAGTTGGGCTCCGCTTCGGAGGAAGGCTTGGCACTGGTTCGGCAGACCCAGACCTAAAGGCTCAGAGGTTGAGGCTCGGGTTTGCCATGTACTTTACATGTAGATGTCCATGTACTGTTGGATCTCGAAGATCCAACAGTAGTTGTACCATGTGCTATTGAATACGTGGTTGCGTCTGCGCCGTTGGATGGGCTCCAGGGAGGATCAACCAATGGTGCCTATAAACTCTGGATCCTCCTCCTCCTCCGCGGGGCTGGTGGCTCGGTCAGATCTCCGGCGACACCTCCTGGGCTCTGCCTCCCGTGCTAGGCCACGATAAATCTCACTGGAGCCTCCTAAGCGATTGTCGATGAAGTCGGAGGTCCGGGCGAGCTGCGGCGTGGTCTGGAGACGATGGTCGACACTGAGGGCTGGAGATGGAGCTTGCGAGTTCTTCTCCGATGAACTTCCGGTCATTGCACATTCGAGTACCTATAAAGTTAGCACAATAGTTGAGGCCTTGTGCATGGAGTGATATGCATGAGATGGTCAGCCTGAGTGGATGAAGGAGGCGGCGGCTGACGATCTTCTCCGGCGAGCTCGGAGAAGGGGCGTCAGAGTGGTTCAAGGTTACAGAAGGCAAGAAGGATGATCGGAGATGAGTGTGTGAATGGGGGTGGTGTGGTGAAGCTCAAGAGATGTCTAATGGAGGATGAAGTAGCGAGACATGGCCTAATTAATTAAGAGAAAAGAGGGGGCAAAATACAAAGAAGATTAGAGGACTTACCGGAGGAATGGAGGACGAATGGCCTGGGGTTGAGGTCCTAGGGTAACCTCGGGTTGTCGCACGTGCTGGGCGGCCGGTCCAGCGAGCTTGGGTGGGGCGGAGCCACCGCGACGCTGCTGGGTCAGCTGCGGATCTCACCGGATGGCTGGGTCGTTGTCGCTCGATCCTACCCCCCCCCCCTAGGGAGGAGGAGGAGGGTTGGGCCTCAGCCCCTTGGATGGTGGATAGAGATGATTTGGGGCAGAGGCGGAGTATTTAAGGTTGGGAGATGGTGAGTGGAGATGGGTTTTGAAGGGGCGTTAGGGAGCGGAAGAGAGGGGGTCGTGGTTAGCCAAGCATGGCGCGAAGATGGTGGAAGACCGGGCTTCGTGGGGGTGGTCGTTTCAAAGGGAGAGGACGAGCAGAGATCTGGCTAAAAATGGAAGGGGGAATGGGCTGGCGTGTGAGAGAAGAGCGGCTGGAGGTTGACGACGAAGTCCTGTCCATTGGATCTTGTGATCCAACGGTCAAGACTGTGGCGTTGGGGGATGGTGAGGATTAGATCTGGGCAAAGCGATCGAAGCGCGTTGGGTGATGCCATGTGGCGAGAGGTGGTGGAAGTGCTGACGGAGGGTTGCGATGGATATTGGATCTTGATCGAATGGTGGAGATCAAAGCACGAATGAGTGGCTGAGATGGAGTCCTCTCAAACTCGATCATGCGACTAGGAGAATCACACGTGGCACGATGAGAGAACAGTGCTAACGAACGGCAATGATGAGATCCTTAGCTTGATCGAATAGTTGATATTGGTTACGGGAAAGCACGGTTGATATTGCATACTCCAGACCCAACAGCTGCTGGACCATGGTGCATGGTGTGAAGAGATGCGGCCACGTGGCTCAACCAGAAAGAGCCACGTGGCCCAATCAGATTATTGCGATGAAGAAATTGATTTATGAGGGAGTAGATGGTCGAATTTGGAAAAACTCAAAACATGAAAGTTGTAGATCTTAATAAAATCTACAAGTTTTATGTTGATTAAAAATGGAGATGAGGTCAAACAAAGGAAGAAAATATTTTTGCGAGCGTTTTAAGGGTAAAAACACTACGAATTTTAATTTTGCCATTTTTTGTATTTTAATTTATTCGAAGACTCTGACAATAGCAAGGATTTGTCTGGCTTTTATTAACACTTAGTCTAAGCTAGGGGTTAATTTCATTGAACTAAGAACATGAAACATGATTTTATCAACCCCCTATACTTAAACTATGCTCGTCCCCGAGCATCGGAGAAAAAGAGTGAGCTGGATTAACCCCCTTGTGCATGTGCGTACAAGATCTGATCTGTTCAAGTCCTCTCAAATTTAGAGATCCAAAATCTTAGAGCTCAATCCAGCCTTAATCAAGAGGCATCCAATTCCTCTAGTTTTCCCAGACTCTCTCTGATATACATATAAGCTAAGGGTATGACCTTTAGTGTTGACTGTGTTCACGAGAGTAGAGTCAAAACATCACCCAAGGTCTTGGTCCAAGAAATTCTCCTAAGGACCCAATCCTCAACACTAGGGAATAAATCATATCTTGCGTCCAATCCACCGTTTCTTTAGTTGTCCGACTTGAAAGTGTAGATGGAAGGCCAGTGGTGGAGGGCATAGGATTGTGTCATTTCTTCGCTCCCTCTCATTGGAACAAGAATTCTCTCAAGTGCCTTATTACGCAACACATATTTTTTGTGTTGATCAGTGCATCCATCAAGAGAAGTTCGATCTGTCTGCAATTGTTTTCTTGGGAATACACTGGGGTGTGTCTTTTTTAGTACCTATCGTACCTTCTACACCCAGACTTGTAGCATTTACGATGCAGAGCCCTTTTTTGGTGCAAGCCTGATTCTTGGTCCTAATAATGGTGGTCCAAGTGGACACTTTGAAATGGTTGGGAGCGCTCTCCTTTGGTGGAAGCTCTTGTTGAAATTTGGCTTTGTATGGAATGAGCTTTTCTTTGACATTTCATTGCTTGTAGTATTTTTGGCTAGCTCCATTGCTTTTACCAAAAGTTGGTGCACACTGATCAACATTTTTATTCATTTCACACCCTGGCACTTAGGTCAATGTCAAAAGATAAGTATAAGAACCAAGTTCTCATACTGGCTAAAAATGATGACACTCAGGTTTCATGAAGTCTTCAAAGATTTTATCCCATCCTCAAGCATCATTAGATCAAGTCCAGACTCAAATCCCTCATCCCCGTTCCTCAAGTGAAATTCCAACTCATCTCATCGTAACCGCAATCGTGCATGTGATGTGCTGATCATATTCTTAAGGTAGGAGACTAAGCATGCGATATAGCACGCAAATCTAGAAACCTAGGGAAATGTGGATGATTAAGTCTAAGACCCTGATAGCTAAGACTGGTTAACCTAAAATCTCAAGACCTCATAAACTGAGTTTCCTTGAACATTTCTGATCCTAAGTGGAAGTGTCAAGATAAGGGAATTAATCCAACTCCTTCAAAAATTTCTTTTTTTAACTTTGAGAAACATCATGACTGCTAAACTCAATTAAGTAGATGCATCTGCATTCAGCCAGTATGGGTGTAAGTATAGGCCGGAGCCCGTTGCTTGAGGACAGAGCCTTATGCGATGTCCTCTAAATCACCCACTCTGCTAAGGGCGAACCCTCATTGAACGCGGCTACTTATTTGGGTTTTTTAGTCAATTTTGACTCTAAAAGTTTTTTATTTTTTTTCACTTTTATGGAGTTTTGATTAAAGGTTAGAACACAAGTTAGACTCATCTTCCTTGAAAGAAAATCATTTTCCAAACCATGTCACACAAATAAAGATTTTCCAAACATTTTCAAAAGATGTTTTTCAAAACAAGAAAAACTCATTTAAAAATCATTTTCAAAAATATTTTTCTTAAAAATAATGTAACATAATATAGGAAAAAACTTGAAATCATTTTGTCCACTTAGTTCAAGAGGTTATACTTTAGCCATAAATTTTAAAATTTTTCAAAAATTTTCAAAATGTAGCTAAAGTACGTATACTGTATATACGGTATACCCCCCTATACTTAAACTTTGCTATGTCCTCATAGCACTAGATGATACAAGGCCATAGGTCCATATAAATATAGAAAAATATACGGTAACTAAGATGGACCCCCCCCAATACTTAGACTAAAAATAACCTAAGTATCGAGGCAAGGAGAGATGATTAGAATGATCACGGGGACCTAGGTCCCCCCTATACGTAGGATGCGAGTAGCCTAAGTATAAAGATGGAGAATTGACGTTGGGAGAGAGCTGAGGTGAACAGAGAAGTCGGATGGATATACAGATGAACGGATGAATCTTCAGAGATAGATGGAGTAACTAGGGTCTAAGGGAGGGTTTCGGAGCATTCATGGCTCAAACAAGCATGCTATACCCTTTTATTTCACCAACTCGCATGTGAGACCAACAAATGTTGGTTGATTATCTTGTCAGTTTTATTGGTGATTAAAAACATTCTAGTTTATGCAGGAAGAAAAAATGTCAAATAAAACCAACTGCGTAAACACGGGTGTTGCTCTCCCAAAACAAGATTTTACTTCATTTTTAGGTTGACTTGCAATTAACAGTCCCAATTATTTTGCTTAAGGCTATCACTGAATTAACTGAGCACATAAACCAAGAAATCATCGTCTACCGCTCATTCCCATTTTTCATTAACCTAGGTGATCAAGCTAGGAGGGGGAGTCGAGAAAAGCCATGCAGTCGATAAAAATCAAGATCTAGGCTATGCGAGAAAACATGCAGCGCCTTGAGCAGAAGCGTAAAAACTCAGACTGAAATGAAAACCAAAATAATATGTATGCAAGTCAGTGAAAAAAACCACACCTAACATGCTTCTATTAGCGGGGAAGAACATCTTTCAAATTTGGCTAAGTGAAGCGATGCTTATGTACGTCTATTATTTAGAGTGCGTCCTACCTATGAGCAAGCACATAAAATAAAAATGTGAAAGAAGCTCGAAGAGCAGCGTGCCTGGTCCTAGGTCGACACTCAAGTGGGGACGATCCCCACACAACCACGGAGAACTTCGTTCATTTACAAGCGTGAGTCTTCGAACGAAGACCGCTGTAAAGATGATTATTACAATGAAAGAAAATAAAATGCAAAACCACATTTTTTCTTCTTTGATTTTTCTCCAAAATTTTCTGATGCGACTCCTCGCAGTGGGGAATCATTTGCTCCTCGCCTCCTTGAACATCAAGGGCCCTGTCACAAAATCCAACATTGTATACCAAATCGAAAGGAAAAAAATTAATGATTAAAATGCATGAAAACACAAGACCTATGACAAAGAGTAACACTTAATTAAATAAATAAAAATCTAAACACAAAAGATGAGTCGTGTCCCCGGCAACGGCGCCATTGATAAACCCTTAATCCAACCTCTTAATAAGTTGTTTTAATGCGTTGTAGTTGGCCGAATTGGATCGATCGAAGACCATTTAATTAATATAATCACTTAAATCAAATGTCAATTTATATTTTACTTGGTCAAGCTCAAGGTCGAACTCAGGGACACGTGCCTCTTTCGAAATATTTAGACTCTTATTAATTAGATTAAATGTTGGATTAAAGAAGCATAGGTAAAAAACACATATGGAGACAAGACAACAATATGCATTAAGTCAACATGAAATATGCATTTTTTTTATTTTTAATCAGGCAAATAGATACAATTAAATGCAATGTAAGTATGCCCTAAATCAGAATAAAATAATGAGAAAATTAAACATTGGTTAATTCCGGGCTCAAGTCGTGAAACAATCTCGTTGGATAATTTAGGCAAGGCATAAGCATACTACATAATAGACACTTTGCTATTTAAATAATACATCCAATTCATAGTGTCAAAATAGGGAATGAATTATGCCATTAAAAGGTTCATTAAACAAGCTTTGAAATGAAACTGAAATCAACTGAAACGGGTAAAAGATGCTCAAGATATGCATACAAGAAGACAAGTGCATAAATGCAAGGAAACATAAAAGATAACTAGCAAACAGGTCCTTGTGAGGGGCTAAAATGTAAATAATATAAAGTTCGGGACCTTCCCTATAAATAATCCACCCATGCGTGGGTATTTTTGCAATTATTAAAACCCGCAAGGGTATGAGTGCAAAATACCCCAAGCGCACATGGTATGCACGTGTTGACTTGACCTAAATGCAAATTTAGAAACTTCTGAGGGCCTCCCTGCAAATTTGCCCAGATCGCACGTAAGGAGCATGTGGTCCTAGGCTCGGATGACTCTGAGGCTCGGGGAGGCTCGGAACTGCTTCGGCTAGGCTCGGCGGGCGATAAAGGCTCGATGCAGGCTCGGAGTTGGGCTCCACTTTGGAGGAAGGCTTGGCACTGGTTCGGCAGACCCAAACCTAAAGGCTCGGTGGTTGAGGCTTGGGTATGCCATGTACTTGACATGTGGACATCCATGGACTGTTGGATCTTGAAGATCCAACGGCATATGTACCATGCGCTATTGAACACGTGGTTGCATCTGCGCTGTTGGATGGGCTCCGGGGAGGAGCATCCAACGGTGCCTATAAACTCCGGATCCTCCTCCGCCGCCGTGTGGCTAGTGGCTCGATCAGATCTCCGGCGACACCTCGTGGGCTCCGCCTCCCTTGTTAGGCCACGATGAATCTCCCTGGAGCCTCCTGAGCGGTTGTCGATGAAGTCAAAGGTCCGGGCGAGCTGCAGCGTGGTCTGGAGACGATGGTCGACACTGGAGCGCTGGAGATGGAGCTTGTGAGTTCTTCTCCGATGAACTTCTGTACATTGCACATTCGAGTACCTATAAAGTTAGCGCAATAGTCGAGGCCTTATGCATGGAGTGATATGCGTGAGATGGTCGGTCGTGAGTGGATGAAGGAGGTGGCGGCTAGCGATCTTCTCCGGTGAGCTCGGAGAAGGGGGGTCGGAGTGGTTCGAGGTTACGGAAGGCAAGAAGGATGATAAGAGATGAGTGCGTGAATGTGTGGTGTGGTGAAGCTCAAGAGATGTCTAATGGAGGATGAAGTAGCAAGAGAGGGCCTAATTAATTAAGAGAAAAGAGGGGGAAAATACAAAGAAGATCAGAGGACTTACCGAAGGAATGGCGGACGAATGGCCTGGGGTTGAGGTAAGGGAACGTCAGGGTCATCGCATGTGCTGGGCGGCCGGTCCAGCGAGCTCGAGCGGGGGAGGAGCCACCGCGACGCAGCTGGGTCAGTTGTGGATCTCACCGGATGGCTGCATCGTCACTCGATCCTACCTCCTCCCCACTTTCACAGGGAGGAGGAGGAGGGCTGGGCCTCAGCCCCTTGGACGGTGGATAGAGATGATTTGGGGCGGAGGTGGAGTATTTAAGGTTGGGAGATGGTGAGTGGCGACGGGTTTTGTGGGGGCGTTAGGGAGCGAAAGAGAGGGGGTCGTGGTTAGCCAAGCATGGCGCGAAGATGGTGGAAGACCGGGCTTCGTGGGGGTGGTCGTTTCAAAGGGAGAGGATGACCGGGGATCGGGATAAAAATGGAAGGGGGAATGGGCTGGCGTGTGAGAGAAGAGCGGTTGGAGGTTGACGACAAAGTCCTGGTTGTTGGATCTTGTGATCCAACAGTCAAGATCGTGGTGTTGGGGATGGTGAGGATTAGATCTGGGCAAAGCGATCGAAGGGCGTTGGGTGATGCCACGTGGTGAGAGGTGATGGAGGTGCTAATGGAGGGTTGCGATGGATATTGGATCTTGATCGAAGGGTGGAGACCAAAGCGCGGATGAGCAGCTGAGATGGAGTGCTCTCGAACTCGATCGTGCGGCTAGGAGAACCACACATGGCACGATGAGAGAACAACACTAACGAACGGCCATGATGAGATCCTTAGCTTGATCGAAGGGTTGATATTGGTTGCAGGAAAGCACGGCTGGGATTTCATACTCCAAACAACAATCCAACGGCTGCTGGACCATGGTGTGTGGCGTGAAGAGATGCGGCCACGTGGCTCAAGCAGAAAGAGCCACGTGGCCCAATCAGATTATTGTGATGAAGAAATTAATTTATGAGGGGGTAGATGGCTGAATTTGGAAAAAAACTCAAAACATGAAAGTTGTAGATCTCAATGAGATCTACAAGTTTCATGTTGACTAAAAATGGAGATGAGGTCAAACAAAGGTAAAAAAATATTTTTGCGAGCGTTTTTAAGGGTAAAAACACTACGAATTTTAATTTTGCCATTTTTTGTATTTTAATTTATTCGAAGACTCTGACAATAGCAAGGATTTGTCTGGTTTTTATTGACACTTAGTCTAAGCTAGAGGGTTAATTTCAGTGAATTAAGAACATGAAACAAGGTTTCATCAGAAACCTCATGTGAAAACATGCTTGAATACCAACTTGTTGGAGTGTGGTTCAAAGAAGTCCCTCGGCTCATTTGGATGGAGGGATTTAATGACAATAATTGCTAAAATTCTCTATTTATGGTATGAACTATGCTATATTATATGTTATAACTTAACAATAAATTTACCAAGTAATGGAAAGATACATTTAAAATAGAAGAAAGCATAATAAGAAAGTAGAACCTAGACCACACGATAAATGCATGCTATCCAAAAACCTAATAGGATTAGTAATATCCATCAATTAGTTTACAACTATTGTTATTGATTTGGAAATGGAATCATGTTGCATATATATAGTTTATAGCCAAGAGAAGATGATAATACATGAGTTGATCATTGTATTCTAGATAAAAAATGCAGCATTTCACATCATGGAGATTCTACTTTCAACAAGATAGATGAATGATCACAAATGAAAAAGTTTCCTTTATGTTTTAGATATTCTAATAAAAATATACAACATCCAATTTCAATATGAAGATACCTTTTAATCGATTGTTGTCGAGTCAATATTTTTTGACGATTCCTAGAGCAGAGACTAGATGATATGGGTCCATAAAGGTTATTATTTGTTAAATTGAGCTAAACCATCCCAATGAGCTTAATTTTCGTAAATCTGGAGAGATGGTTCCAAATCAGATTTTTTGACAATAAGAATGCCAGGATACAGCTCCCACCGAACTCAATGTCCAGCCTTAGAAAATAGAAATTTAGGGATATCCAATATTTACTTAATTTGGTCTTTTTCATAGAATTACACATATAGTGAGGAAATTTGTTGAGCAAGAAAATAAAAAATCTCAACCCTAAACTCTATGTACAAATGCAGTAAATAGATCTTTTACCAGACAGATACATCCTATGTGAATTTGATAATTCCATCTAATAACCAATCATTAGCAAAAAAATATAGAATAAAATAATCATACATCAGGATTTAAATCAGGTAATTGACCTTTCATGGTTCCATCCACTGTACTAAAGTTACAAATCAATTTCGAGATATCAAAATAAATATTTTTAACACAAGCAAAGCTGAAATTATGTAGAAATTCTCATATGTGGCAGCAAAGAGGAGTTTAAATTGTGCATGCATGGAGGCAAGAGGAGTTAAGGAAGAAGATTGTACCTTTTGCTCTCTAGAAGAGAAATCAAAATTTCATGCAGAAAATCCCCAAAATCAGCAGCAGGGGCTACAAAGAAGGTTCCAGTAGTAGTAGCAGCAGCAAACGAAGAGGGATCAGCAACTAAAGCTGCCTATGGAGTAGCTTTAGGTAGTACAGGAACAGCGGGAAGCTGATGCTTGATGGAAGATTGCAACAAGAGGTTTCCAACAAAATAGAGGAATGATGAGGTTCTCGGATGGGAATTTTGAGAAGAAGAGTTTGGGGTTTTGGGGGGATATTTATAAGGGATGGTTGTGCTCTTATTTAGAAAAGTGGAAATAGCAATAAACCAAGTGGGAAGAGAAGAAGAGGTCAAAGAGAGATAGGGAGAGAGAAATTGAGTGCCATCTGCTGTACAGATAGTAGTCTGTACAAAAATAAAATTTTATTTTATTTATTTTTTTATTTCATTTTTCCCA